>JAHMML010000065.1:232560-531723 GCA_020341155.1 Eciton burchellii | reverse complement strand
TCTCTCTCTCTCTCTCTCTCTCTCTCTCTCTCATTTAACATTTAATCGTGATTTGACGAAATCACCGTTGCGCCGTTGCCTTTTAGAGCGAGTCTGTCTGAGTCTGTCCGTTGCATCGCACTTTCGACGAGAGACTTTCAAGTCGATTCCCGAAAAATTGCGACGGAAGGGAGGGGATTGCTTTAATCGAGCGAGTGAGGCAATCGTAAAGAGATCCTCGCTGAGATCCACCGATGATTAGGAAGCTTGCACCAAGATAGCTTGCAACGATAGACGGAACTGCCGAGAGCAGGGTAACCTTGACGCGAGCATTTCGCGTAAACGTACGTAAACGTACGCAGTGCGCTATACGGTAAACGTACGCAGTGCGCTATACGGTAAACCGCGCTTTTTCGGTCTCTCGCGCGATCCCCGCGGCGACGCGACAATTCGACGGGAGTGGAATCGGACGATTTGCTAAAAGTGTTCAATGCTCGAGAATAGCACGGGCGGCAAAGATGCCGGAGAGAGATCGGGCGAGGGTAAACGCGAGTCGTACGAGCGAGAACGCAGCGGCGGCAACCGCGGAAGATGGAGAGGCAATAAGCGTAGGGAGCCGCAGATGCGGTTTCCGATAGTCATCGGTACATCGTATAAATTTACTTAACAAAGGGACCGAGTGCACTCGCCGTGCGCGCACGCGCGCGCGAGCGCGCCGGCGGAAGAGCGCCAATAAAAATCAACATGCCGTCCATTCATGGCTCGAAGGAGATCCATTCGCCACACTCCGTCCGGCTTTCTCCCTGGCATACGATGGCAGACAGACGCATACGTTGCTCGCGTTCTGCGTAGATGCGCTGCACGGCGGCGCTCAGTCGCGACAGAATGGACCGCCAGCGCGATCCTCGTCGCGCTTCGATCACGAACCGGCTTCGAAGCGGCCTGCGCAAAGCCGGACGACGACGATTCGACGCGTTCTCATCTTGGTCACCGGAGAACCACCGCCTTGCGCGTCATCGTCATGAATCGCGATGTCGACCTCGAGCACGCAAATCGGATTCTTTGATCCAGGGCTCTTTGAAAACGGCGAAACGGGGAATTCGCCACGGCACGGTCGTGAATCATCGATCGATCACCGCCGAGCGCGCACCGCCTATCGCAATATCGATGGATAAAGGCTCGCGGCTGTGTTCCGTTCACCGCGACGACGCTCGAATTCCTAAGTCGCCGCCGCGACGCGCCGGGAACGCCGGAAGGAATCGACAGCTTCTCGCGCGCGTCAAAGAACACCTCGCCAGGACGTTAAATGATAAAAGACGCTCTCCAGTCGAGCATGAAGCGGAGCGATTGCCGCCCGAGTCCCCTCGTCCCGCTGCAGCCTGGCAGGAAGAACCGAGAGCGGGAGGAGCGAGAGGGAGAGCTCCTCTGCAAGGTGGTTGTGTGCGTTGTGTACGGACACCAGCTCGCGATCCAGCGGCTGTTTGGAAATGCGCATCCCCCGCGCGCTTCCCGTCTCGCGCCTCCCGCCTCGCGTTCGTTGATATGCAGACGATGACACGCTTTCCGGTTCCGGCAGATTTCGCACTCCCGTCTCGTATACACCGCGCCGAGGAGAGCCGGGCTATAGTGGCACACCAACCCCTCCTCCATCCCGCCCCCGCAAATTCAGCGGGGACCGTTTCTCGAGAGATGCGCCAGGCCGCGCACCCGTCCATTTTTCATCGCGGCCGGAATATACGGCGCGATCGTTATCGCCTCCGTGAGGAGGAGATGAGAGCACTTCCAACGGTTCTTATTAATGGACGCGTTTCGGCTCCGCGCCGCTCTGTCCCGGCTGACCTCTCCGCCGCCCCGGGAAAATACCGCGCACCGGGAATCTTATCGATGGCGTTCCACGCTGGCGCGCCAAAAGGAGGAATCGAACCGCGCGGACAATTACGGCGGGCGCGAGGGGGGACGCGCCCCCGTTCGCTCGCTCGCGCAAATCGCGCGAATCCGATCGCGATCGTTTACATGCGCGCACGGATCGCTTAAGCTTCGCGTGTAATAAACGTCGCCGGCACTCTGGACGCGACAGCGATATGGATTTAAAAATCATCTCGGGTGTATGTGCGACGTCCATGTTAACGGCGTTAATTAAGCATTGGTGCGGATAGGTGCTCCATGAGCGTTACGTTGAGTGCACTCGGAATTGTCGGGCTCTTGTGATTTTTCATAAAGCCAATTCCACGAGAGCTGGCTTTAATCCGGTAAGAGCGAGAGGTGGAACTTTCGGATTTAAAGAGACACTTGAAGGGGCATTATGGAAAATCGGACATTTAAAAATTAAGATTTCATCACGCGCTCGAACGAATGAGCGCGAACGACCAAACGTAAAACATCTCTCTCTCTCTCTCTCTCTCTCTCTCTCTCTCTCTCTCTCTCTCTCTCGCTCGCGCGCGCGCGCGCAAATGTTCGATCGCGGAGTATTTTAAACCTACGGTGGAATATAAAAATCTCCTGGAAATTGGATAAAATTTTGTAAAAGCCGCTGAGAGCCGTATTATGTAGCGCAGCTATAGATAGCTCGCGGATATCGTGTCCCTCGCTGTGAAATAAATGCACGGAATGTTATTTCCGTTCCCGCACGATGTACGTTGTACGTTACAGAGTGCAATCGGAGTAAAAAATGGGAAACGCGTAAGAGAGAGAGAGAGAGAGAGAGAGAGAGAGAAAGAGAGAAAGGAGACCTCCGAGAGATCCTCAGGAAGGAAGCGCAATACAAAGATGTCACGTGGCATCTCAATAAATACACATTGATTTCCACACTGCCACGTTCCTCCTTCTCCTCCTCCTCCTCCTCCTCGCATCGGCGAACCTCCCGACCCGCGAACCCTCCGGGATAACCGCAACCGGACAAGGGAGCCGGGCGTTCCCGAGGAAAAACACGGGACTCCGTTAGATACCTGCACGCTAACGTCTCGTGGAGCGCCGCAACATCGAGCTCCGAGGCTGTGAAAAGTTTTCTCGTCGCGCTGGGAACACGATCGGGCGATACATCGCCGGTACGTGTCGTGCATATCGAAATCGGTCGTCGGTTAACGTCGCACTACCGTGCATACGAGCGGAGCGAACACACGCGGATGCGTGCGTGCACGTACGCACACAGATGGGAGGGTAAGTTACGGACGTGCGTGCAAGTTCCGCATCTGCCTGAGGAAACTACGTAGCGAGGATATTTCGATGCGAGTATCGAAGATAAAGCGCCAATAGATTATCGACGCGATATTTATCTCTTCCGATACCGGCACGTATCGGCACTTGAAAGCGATTAGGAAGTCGAAACGTCGATCGAGTCTCCGATCCGGCAGCGGAATGTTCTTTGATATCGTTGCTCGAAGATATCTCCTAATTGCTTCTAACAGCCGACTGCGGTCATCTGCAGGTTTCATGGATCTGCGCTTACATCACAAGCGGTCTTCTGTGCCAAGCTTCTGCACCGAGCTCTTTCGCGCATTCTTCATACGCGGAAGCACAGTTCGATAAACGAGATGAAGAAGACGTTATCGAGCACGACGGAATACTCTCCGAATTGTACTCTCTCTCTCTCTCTCTCGCTGTACTTGGTCGCCGATCCTCGAGTCTCCGAGAGAGAACGGCGATCCTTAATGACACGTCGACGAGCGCGCCGATTCTTTCTCCGTCATTTCCGCATGATTGCGTCTATTCCGGAGACAATGCGGCGTCTTCGGCGGGACACGGTCGGGTGGAAAATTCGGACGCGCGTTGCGTTAAGAGGCCACCTACGCGCGCGCGCGCGGCTCCCTTTTTCATCGCGGCGACGTTTCTCCTCGCTCGCGGCGGACGCGACACAATGGCGCGAATTCCCGCCGGCCCTCCCGCCTCTCCGTCCTGCCTCACCTGATTCCCTCGGCCCGTCTGCCTTCGGGCCCGGTCCCTCTCACCTTTGCGCGCTCCTCCACGCCGCTCCCGCAAATCACATTAGCGTCGGAGACGCGGCCTGCCGCGTCACGTGCTTTCCTGTTTTGCAAGCGCCTCTCTCGAGACCCGGCGCTTACCGCTTGCCGCGATTTCGGCCGCCGGCCCGAATGCGCCTTGTTTTTGCTCCTCGCCCGACCTCGCTCGCCCCCGTACGTACCCCTACGTACTTTTGTGAATTCGGAGCGTGCCGCGTGCTAGATTGTATCTGCTTGTGCAATCGGGGATTCGCGCCGCGCCGCCAGACTCTGTCTGATTATTTCACGCGTGAAAGTCGCGCCGGCACACGTGTTAGTCACACAATAATACGCTGAATATGAAACCGGCACGGGGACGGGAGGGGCCGGCGGGGTCCTTTCATTTGGGCCGCGTTACGCGCGCTGTTGTGCGAAAGCGACCTCGGCTTGACGTTGCGGTAAGATGAAGCGCGGTTAATAAATCATTCGGGAATCTCGGATCGAGCAATCCCGGGGTCGCGGATGTCGCGACCCCCATTTCGCGCACCTATTTCGCGGATCGGTCACAACTTCTGCATCGACATTCGGAATATCTACTCGCCGTCGCTTTTCTCCTCCGATCGTCAGCGGCGAAGCGAGCGTATTTCTAGCCTCGGATCACTCGAATCGAGTACGATTCTGCCGAGGGATCCCGAAGAGGTATCCAGTGAGAAGCGGCGTTCCTCCTGAAATCTACACTCTCCTGCACTCTCCTCTCCGTTAGCCCCTCCTTTAATCCCCGCCGTGGATGAGATGAAGCGAGACGCACGAGCGCGCACAATGGCCGCGCAATTAAACGTGCAAAATCGCGTCATCATCCGCCGCGCAGATAGCCGGTGAAGATTGATGAGAAGGATGCTAATCCGTGGTTGGTCGATTCGAAGGATAGACGCTGGTAATGAGCAAGATATTCGAGCTAATCGATCTCCTCGTAGTAATCGCCGATGCTCCCAAGCGAGCGAGGAGCAAGCTCGCCCACGCTTCGGGAATAACGGAATAATCGCGGAAGCGACACTGGCACGTTTCGAAATTCACGTCCGTGACCTTTAGCGGGGCTCGGCTGGATCTTATTCATTCGGATTCACTTTTCCCCGGCGGCGTTTCCCCCCTCCCCCCCCCCCCCATCCTTCGCGAGAAATATTCATCCCGCGTCCGGTATCGCGACAGTCTCGCGGTCATCCACTGATGAACTGGAAATATCTTGAATGCGCGCAATGCGCGTAATCTGGCCACGTAAAGGCGAGACTCGCTGGGATTTACCTTCGGCTAATTTAATTAACGCATCAATTGGCCGAAGCTGCACCGTCCTCGGTGCGCTCGCGTCTTCTCGCGGTTCTCTCAATTACGCGAAGATTACGCGAAGCTTTCGCGGCTTATCGTCGACGGAAATGCCATGATCTCGCCGCTGTTGTTTATCCGGACCCGCGCGTATCCATGTTGAGACGTTAACGCGATGTTTTCCTGGAAACCCTGTTTCCCCGGATGTTTCAGGCGGACATCGCTTTGCATCGCGTTTCCTTCATTTCCCGCGTAATCGCGTTTAAAATATAATTTCCATGATTCTCAGGACGCTCTCAGGCAAAGGCGTACCTTGCTTGTTAATCGAGTCAAATCAATACTCCGGAACGGTCAACATTAGCCTTTGAACAACGCTCGAATATCCAATATCCGTTCCGCGTGTCGTAGACAGAAGAGCAAACGTCTAATATTTGAGCGTGCTAAATGTCTAATATTTGCACATTTTCTTCTTTCTGCAGGAATATTAGCTCCAGAGTTAATTGTTCCGACAGCGAAATTAGAATTGCCCCCCGCGCGCGTTACACCGTGTCGATTCTTGATCCGCCTTTGGATAGAAATGCGGCGGGGTCAGCCTTTCTTAAAATCGCCCGCGCAATAAGAGCGAAGCTCCACGTGGCGTCGTTTTCGTTGGCAAAGTGCCCATCAAAGTGCCCGTAAATTGCGCGTGAAAAGTGCCGCAATTACGCGCGTCGCAAACGAGCGCGAGCGAGCCGGCGCGTTATCTACCTTAATTTCTCGACATGCGATGACAAACGATCGCATATTAATGGTCACGCGGGAGACCTTGCCGGATCCCCCATTCAACGGCTACTTGAATTCGATTCGCACGGTTGTGCGCCACCACCGGAAACCTCTTTTTCTCATGCAAACGACCAATTAGCCGTACGTGCCTTCGCGATTGAGTCACGATCGTTCGCGAGGAACGACTCGGCGACGACTCGGGGACCAATCGACGACAACGACGACGATGATGATGATGGTAGTGCCAGCGACTACTCGGACGACGACGACGACGACGACGATGACAATGATCATTCGAGCATACACTTCGCCGCACGCATGACGCGCGCTGAACGATGCAATTGCGCAATCGGTGGTGTCGAGCGGCGCACGTAGCATCCGGTGAGTAATCTTAGACCGGTACGTACGCACAGTCACGCGGTGCAACCGCAACGAGGTCAGGCAGGGGGGAAGGGGAGGGAAGGGGATAACGGAAAAGGATCACAATGTTCCTTTTCCCGCCGACGAGACAGCCGACGAGGCAGATTCAGCGCGCGATTCGAGCTGCGTTTTCTCCTGGCGCGTTTCGCGTTTCGCGAACAACGGAAAGGCGATTTTGCCCGCTGTCCCCCTTCCGCCCGCTCGAACATCGATCCTTCGTCTTGTCGATCCTCTGCTCCGCCGCGCGGTCCCAGATCGCCCGCGCCGTTTTCGGCGCGCTATTCGGCGCAGATGGACGGCGTATAACGGGGATAACACGAGTGATCATTATCCGCCTCTCTCTCTCTCTCTCTCTCTCTCTCTCTCTCTCTCTCTCTCTCGTAATTCACGTCACTGGCACGTTACTGGGTTAAATTATTATTTCGGCATGAATACCGACATCGCCGTATCGCGCGATGTCGAGAGGCCGCGTTGCGGCGCGTCATTCTCGCGCGACGAAAAAATCCACGCTGCAATCCGCTAATAATTCCTGGCCTGCAACGGGGGCCCCGCTTCTCCTCTCCCCCCTCCGGCTCTCTTTTACCAAGGATGGTATCGTCTCTCGCGCAGCGCAGCTCCTTATCCTTCTCTCGTCTCCTGAATGGGAGAAAAGGGGTGGCAAGGAGGGGAAGGGCAGGGAAACGCACGTTCCGGTGCGGAACTGAAAATGAAGACGCCGCGTGCGATTATTAACGAGACGATGTTCTCGCGTCGGTTTTCTCCCCYCCCTCCCTCCCCGCCCCGTCCGCGTGATGAATGATGGCGGGACAATGGTAAGGATCCCACGCGGGATACGGATTTAATTCGGTGCGATTTTCAACCGCGATTCTTTCCGAGTATCCTCCGAGTATCCTCTCGGGCTCGGCGTGTCAGCGCGCGCGCACGCGCGCGAGCACGGCGATGGCTCGCCGCGACGTGGAAAGAAATTGCTTTGTGCATCGCGCGGATATGGTACGTAATGGGGTTCCAAGTGACCGGTTACGCCGGCGGTCACGTACTTCGATTATAGGAAATCACGACGGGTATAATATTCACGCGCGCAATCACGCGGGCCCGGTTACGTTCGCGGGCACGGGTTAACTGCGGCGCGAATTTTTGCAGCGAGGAATTATATCATCCCGTTATGAGCGCGATTTAATGTATTTCATCGCGCGTCGCTCGCCCCCCCCCCCCCCCCCCCCCCCCCCCACCACCCCTCCCCGTTAATATTTTTCGCCGTGGGCGAAGTGTACGTGGAGCGTTACATCGCCGATGAATTACAGCGGCGGTAATTGCCGGGACGGGCGCGCGCACACGCGATATTCCGCGTATCTGTATAAGCGCACGCGAATGAAATCCTTGATGAAGGAAATTCCGTTCGCGGAGACACGCCGACACACAGAAAGTTCCTATTGCCGATGCGTCGCGTCCGCCGCGCGACGTCCCGCGCGTTTGTCATTAAAATGCAAATCTTTTTTGTCCGTTTCGCAATCAGCAGCATGTTAATTGCATCCAAGTGAATCACAGCCGCTCGCGGTGCCCGCTTCGGAGAGACGATTGCGGCAGCATCCGAAAGAATCGAGATTGCTAATGCGCGTATCCGCCGAATCTCGCCGAGTAGCGAGAGAGGCAACGAGACGGCGACACCGATATTTCGCGCGCGGCGCGTGCATCTCCACAGATCTCGATACGTAAGAATCACGGGAGATACGAAGGTCAAGCAAGCAGCGACAAGACGGCAACCAAGTGGTGGTCGTGAGTGTACCGTATGGCGGGCAGAATGAGAGCACGGAAATTAGGGAAAGCGCGACCGATCGATCGGGGAAGCATCCCCGGCGAGGATAGTCGATTCGCGAATACGAGGCGCGTTAATCGGGGGACGTTGCCGTCCCAATGCTGGAGGAAACTTATTAAAAGCGAGAGGAACAAAGAAGAGAAGGTTCGCCGCAGAGCAGAGCGCCGAGGATTACGCGGAGACATCGAAATTCGCGAGAGATCGCGTTACGATGCCGCGAAGAGGCCGCGTCTTCGAGCTCTCGCTGCTCGCTGCCGATGAATCATCCATCGTTATGTATCCATCTATCATCATATCCGAGATAATTTTCCTAATCGACGTTGCTCAACATTGTCAATGCACGCCGCATGCATTTGTAAATCCTCCGGCGGAACGTCATCGCGTAATGGTCGGCGAGCGAGATAACGCGCGGCGCGTGATCGAGGCTGATGTTCGTCCCGGGAGGAGCTCCTAAGCAGCCGGACCAGTCTAATCTCGGCTCGTACGTGTCAAACGCCGCGCGATAAGGGACGCGCAAAGGCCCGCGACACTTGAAATCGCGCTACGTGCCGCGCGAGCTGCACGCGAGATACACGGAAGTGACACACATGTTTCTAGCCAACGGCCGAGGCTCGTGGAGAGTCGAAGAATGCCGACGTTCATCGCGCCGGGGAAAGAATCCTCGCTTTATATACAGCTTTATTTACAGCGGAGATGTACGCGTGTAATGTGCTCATTAATCACGATCTATGGCGCGCTATTCTGCCTTCACGCGCACTCGTCGTTGTTTCATGTTCATGCGGGCACCCCGGCATCTCGGATTGGCTCGGATTGGCGATTCTCCCAGCGAGGGAAATTCTCTTTTCCGAAGAGAAGAAAAACGTGGCACATTTCGATATTTCGTCGGCTGGCAACGTGCGCGCGACAGCGGCGCAGCGCGCCTCTCGGCAGGAGCGACACGCGGGTGGCAAGAATGGAAAAGGAGGTTGAAGCTGTTATGAAGTGATTGCGTGTAAGTGCACGAATCACCGTAACGATAACGGCTTTCATGGCAGCACGCGGACGGCTATTATTAAGACCACCGGTACGCGAACGTTCCCTTGCGAGAACGTTGTTCTTTCTCTCTCTCTCTCTCTCTCTCGCGCGCGCGAATGCCGTGAATCGAAAATTTATTCCGCCGACGAAAAGAAATGGGTGGCGCGCATCGCGCGAATTATCACGTGCGGGATTCAGGGACGGACGCTGATTACATTGTTCCCTCGCGGGACACGCGCGGAATGCACGGGAATGGGATTTTGGGCGGCCGTAAAATCGTAGACGGCGACTCGAGATTGTTGGCTTGGCTGGCCTTAATTCGCCGCGCTAATGAAGGAATCCATCGACATCGGGATCGGGGATCGACAGCACGTACGGGAATGTAACGATCGGCGGATCGCTTCGGCGCGTGTCTCTGCATGAGACGGTGGCGGTGCTCTCAAGTAACTGTGCCGCGGTGGAAAAATCGACACGCGCGAGCATGCACAGGCGTGCGTTACATCCAGAATATATGACAATACGATAACACCGCTTCGAGACGGTGAGCAGGCCGTTACGTAAGTAACACGTGTGCGGCCGTAGTAGTAAAGCTGATTCATACTTTATAAGCACGCATTTTCTGAATGACCTACAGAGAGCTGTGTCGCGACTGCTAAAAATAACTCGGCGTTCGTATCTATGCATCTACGCCGCGCGACGATGGCTTCCGTCCCTTCTTCCCTTCTTCCTGCCTTCCCTCGTATTACCATAGCCAGCGACATCATCGGTTTTGCTCACCGATGTCATCGGCGATCATCCGCGATCTCGCGGATCTCTCCTCTGAAAGCGCAGCGCGATTCCGATGCGCGATCACGCGCTTACGCAACGGCAAATGAGTTGCACGGCGATTCTCTTGTCGTTTCTTTATCTCCGGTATCGTATCTCTGGTGCAAGATGCTACTTAAAATTCATATGATTATTCTCGGAAACGAAATTAAATATCCTGAATATCAGTTCTTAGGTAAGAGCAGGACAAATGTCTTTTTTATGTCCCGGCTGATATTACTCATAAAGATACGCCGGTAATGGCCATTGTAGCGATGATTCATAACTCGCGGAATATCCTACGATCGACATTGATGTTTCCGGTATGAGTAAGAGCCAGCCCGCCCATCGGCCTCCTCAAAAGGCATTCGGCATTAATTAACTTTATTAATAATTAAATATCGCTCACGTTACGCATCGTGATTGTTATATGATCCTGTTTATGCACGTAATTGCATTCGAAGCAATTCGCGTTTTACAGGTATAAACGTTATAATTAGAATTAGCATGTTTTGTCTCAATTCGCCGCAATACGTGCAATTGTTTACATGAACGTACGTTATTAATCGGCGTGCAATTAGCGAGGGTCGGAAATTATTGTCATTTATGTCTGAGGCGTAATTACCTAAATCATGTACGTATCATCGCGCAGGGCCATTATACACAAATGGACTATCGCAGCGAGGTTTTCCACGTCGAAAAGAGCCTCTGATAAGCATAATTTTTAGAAAAATTTCTCCTCTCCCGAGGAAAATCAGATGGAGGGGATCTGCTTTGCATGTTCAATCACGTGATTGACGTTCCACGACGATCGGGCGAAACGGGACAGATCATTCCACGAAGCGTGATTTCAAGCGTGATAGCATGGCCGGTGATCGCAAAAAGCGATCAGCCTCGGCATTTCCGCACGTTCTCCTTCAAGAGCAAAGTTCTGCCCAGAGAAGACAGAAATGCGCGAGAGGACAGTGGGAATTCTCACGCGATGGACCGTAAAGAAACTCGATGTCCGTCGAGCGAGAATATGAGCTTACGCGTTACGCAACAATCCGCACGATTATAACGTAAATTGGAACTTTGCAAGGGAACTCGCACGCTCGCGTGAAACGAGATGGCTTTCAAAGTACGGCGCACGCGCTAGCATTCGCTTCAGCTTCCGCGGCGATGCGGCATGTGCCGGTCGGTCCTCGGAATGCCAATTGTGTAAATTGTTTCGTACCTGACATACATGAACGAGTGTAGCCGGGTCATGCGATCTTAGCGACTGCCAGGCAGTCTCATTGGATTTGCCGCGCGCCGATGCGCGCTTTCCCTCTGCGCTCCACTGCTTGATACACCAAGTTCTTCCAGGTGCTGGATCCCTTTACGATCCAACTCGCGACTATCGGCATCGCTAGTCGGCCGTTGGAACAAATGCAATCAAGACGAGGCAACCGTTCGAAGACGTGACCTCGGCGGCGCTCCGACGTCGGCGTCGGCGCTCGTCAGCTACGTGTCGTCAGTGACGGCGACGTCGGGGCTGCCGTCGCCATCGCGGGGAAATAAATTCGCAGCCACCGACACCGTCGTCTTCCTCATCAATTCCGGACTCCGAACTGCGCTGGCCACAGTTCCAATCAGGCAAACGCACGTCGTTCATCCGTCGTCCGCGCGCATCCGCACGCGTTTATATCGCCGGGACAACTCGGCCGATGCCGAGGGAAAACCAATTTGCAAATAGGTCCGTCAGGACAAGCGTAGGGTTAATCGGCGTCGGATCGGATTCGCGCGTTCGCCGGTGACGAACCTGCCGCTGTCCCGCGCGCGCAACATCCGGACGAGAATTCCGCCCATCGTTCGCGCCGAAATACTGATTAGCCGTCCGCACTTTGCACCCTCCGCAGCCCTCCGCGATGACGGCTATGAGTCATCGCAGCCTCGATCACGATTCTTCGGGGTCCGCTTCAGAAGCGGTTCGATTCCCATCTCCCTCTCCCCAACCCCGCTCCCGCGCGGAGGGATTACGTAGAGGATGTTTATCGACGTCGAGGCTCGTATCGATTGTCGACATTCGCAGCTGCGATTCTCTCGTTTGAAAGAACCGCTGCGCGGTTCTGCCGCTGCGCCAGGACGCTTAGGAGCGTTATAGGATCAAAGTTCGCGTTCCTTTGACACGCGTGGACGCGCGTCGAGTCAAGAGCTGGATTGCAGCTAGGCACTGACGCGCGTATAAACGCGCCATTACCATTATGGTAATCGAGGAAAGACGAGCCAACGGCGACACCGCGCGCATACTTTGCCGGTACGCCAACAATGATAGCGCGGGTTGTTGGACGATCGCGCGCGGAGATTACCCGTAATTGCTAATTGCTTGAATGGCCCGCTGCGGTATTAGGTAAGTAGACACTCCCTTCGATGTTTACGTAGCTGTCGATGCGGCGGCGGTTCGCGATAGCGCGAATAATGTATCTTTATTGAGAGCCCCGTGTAAATTATCGACCGATCAGCAGGCCGTCGTCGATGAGCCTTTGCGTTCTTCCGTTTCCTCATCTCGAGATCCTCATCTCAAAGTCGCGGTGTCTAATCGAGCTCGCGGAGCTCCTACGATCCGCCTGCACTTTATGCACGGTGTTCTTAGACGCCAGCCGTCCGCGAGAGAAGGCAAGGATTGCACGAACACGCTAACGCTGCATTATCGCTCAGCGTCATCGGAATGTCGAGATGAAACGCGAATCTTTCTGATCTTCCTGAGGACACGAGATCATCGAAGAACGATCGAATCGAATAAGAAATTATCGCGATAAATTAAACGCAGAAGACAGAGGATCACTCATAATTCACGTAGTTCTCTCAAAACACGCTCAAACACGTCGAACAGAATTTGCATGACGTGTTCCTCTTTTCTTTTTCTTTTTTTTTTTTCTTTTTTATTAAAATTTGCGCACCACGAGTGCCGATAAGGATAAGTATGAGCAATGACGCGCGCGGTATCCGCGCCATAAATCAAACGCACGTAAACTAAATTAATGAACCCGCGAAGAGACTGCATCTGTCAGAGAGAGAGAGAGAGAGAGAGAGAGAGAGAGAGAGAGAGAGAGAGAGAGAGAGCGGAGAGATCGACACGCTTTATCCAACGATTCTCACGACCTCGCGCGTTACGTCCGCCGATTTATCCATGAACGGTTTCTTTCGCCTTGTCGCTTTTGTCTACTCTTCCTGCCTGCTTGGCTGGCCACCGTTAACCGACACCTCATAATCGCGCGATTCGGCACACTTCTTGCGAATTAATTGCGCAACGTGCAATCCGCGGCGAGCGTCTGAATTTACGTAACTACAGTTTCATTCACGGCTGCGGAGCCGCTCGCGCCCGCTCGCGGAGAAACTCTCGTGCTCGCGGCGTAATCGCGACAGCTGCGCGAAGAATTCTCCTAAGGCAGAATCAGAAACTGACCGAACGAACGATAAAACGGACGGGAAGGAATTTGCTTCCTGTGTGCTACGAGTACACGTAGCAGCGCGCGTGCCGGGGAACGAGCGAGCGAATGGGTTCAATTTGCTGCATTAGCCGAATTTCCCTCTTTTCCCCGTACGGTCGCCTGCTCGTGGAGGTGTCTCCGCTTTCGCGTTTCCCGAGTGAGCGTCTCGGCTGGTTTTTATTTTATCGCTCTTCACGTGTCCGCGCGGGCAAAATCGCCAGCCGTCGCGTGGATTTCCATATGAACGCGGAAACGCGGTTTCCTCCTCCGGTCGAAGCGATGTCGAAGCAGATACGTTGACATCTGCATCCGTCCTCGCGCATGCCGCGCTTAAGCGCGTTCTGCGCGACGTAAACATCACGCCGGAATTAAATCCGCATCGTATCCGCGACGAGACGCAGTCTCGCTTTCTTTCTGCTCTTGCATTTTACGCGGCGTAGCAATGCGCTTTTTGCGCATTTACGCAATCTTTCGATCGCCACATTGTCATCATGCGCGTCGAGCGCATTACTCATTCTTGCATCCTTGCGCCATGCCGTCTCGTGTTCGATTTCACGCACTTGCGTTCTCGTTCCGTCGTTAATATTCTTGGGGGTAATGACTTCGACTAGTCATTAGACAAAGATCCGTCCCATTTGTTCGCCAGGAAAGAATCAAAGTAACAGGGTAACAAGCGAGATAATCTTTTCGCACTCGTTACTCGTCACGCACAGAAAAATGACAACGGGGACCGATTTGCGCAAGTCGTGATCTCGTACGCGAGTCGCAGGCGTACATGCAACCAGCAACGATCATCCGAACTGCTCCGGTTTCCTCCGCCCCTCTCTCTCTCTCTCTCTCTCTCTCTCTCTCTTCCTCTCGGTGGATGACATAACCGTTGCGAATCAATTACGCCGGGAGAGCGATTTCGCCGTACTCGGCGAAATCGCTCTTGGCGAGTAATACCGTTCAAATCGACTGTGGACATTCGCCGTTCTGACGTGGAGGCGCCAAAAGCCGATCGCGCGATCGCGCGATCGCGTGCACAGGCAGACCGATACAAACACACGTGCATGCCAGTGTACACAGACACGCCATACACGCGCACGATATCCTTGAGCCTCGGGCTCGCGGGCATAGTCGCCAAATATTTACCGGCATATTTCGGAGATCGTTAATATTGGCTGTTGCATGCTGCCGTATTGATCTCGCGCGAATTATGTAACCTAAAGGCCATATCACTTGGTGGGATACCCGAGCGCGCCGCGCGTTACTCGCAGTCCGGAGAGCGGAGGGACTCCGCAAAAAGAAAGAACGATCATAATTGCCAATATAGATTACGAACATTGCGCGAATACGGTCGCGGAGTGTTCGTCGTTTCGAGATACTCGTCGCGCGAACCCGCGAAAACCGCGGCGATGTTTTCTCAATTGTTCGCCGACGCGGACGTATAACGGTGACGTAATATGGCGTGTAATGATATGCGTAAATATATTAAGGGCAGCTCCGGCGAGAGGGAGAGAGACGCCGGCGGAAAACCGGCGGATAACTTGACGAGCGATAACGATCAAGCGAGCAAGGGAGGATGGCGAGAGAGGATGCATTTTTTAACTGGGATGCAGATCTGAATATTTAAGTGAAGTTAATTAAACACGTTGGAATTGCTTCATTAAACGGGAGTAATCTACGATATAATAATCCGCCGGATGGCAAGCACGAAGAGAGCGCGAAACTTTCTGTCACTGTCACTGTCGCTCGTCGGGATTCATCTTGAGAATATCTCGTCGCGACGTCGGTCCTCTCAGAATTTAATAACGTTCCCTCGGAAAGTTCTTTAATCGCGCACGCGCGACATTGAAACGGCGCGATTAGCAATTACGGAGAGATTTTTCTCTCTCTCTCTCTCTCTCTCTCTCTCTCTCTCTCTCTCTTTCTTTCTCTTTTTCTCTTCATCGCTGTCAGCGTCCGTGCACGCTCCCCAACCGAGGTAAATTTATTTCATCGCGGGAATCATTTGCATGGGGCAGCCTGTCAGCGCGATCCCCGACGATGCTTCGCGAGGGCTTCCGCTTCTCCGCCGTCCGCCTCGAAACTCGCCGCTACGGTTGAGCGTATAAAAAAGAGACACGCGGACGTGTCATGGACGGGCTGGCGTTCGTGGCTGTTTGCGGTGGAATAAAGAGTCGCAAATCCGTGTTCACGCCTGCCGAGAGCGCGAGCCTCTGCCGGCGCTAGTTCCGGCTAGTCGGTTAAGCCGCCGCGCGTTTTTAATTAGAAACACCGTGCTAATTGCTCGGAGGACATTAACGGGACCGCGCAGCCGCTGGCGCACTTGCGTCGCTTCTGCGACGCGCGCGGAATAAGGAAGGGAAATCGCCGAGTTCCTGCTCGATCATCGCGCCGGTTCATCGTTACACGCGTCGGAAAGAGGTCACAGACCGGGATTCATACAAGGGGGGAGGGGGCAAGGGGCAAAAACGAACGCGATGCACGAACTGCGTCCCGGTCTTCAACGCGAGGCGTTTCCTGCGACTTGCCTCCCATTTTCCGGCACTCGACATTCGGGCCTCCGGATCAATTAGGAAACGATTAAGCAACTCCGCGAACGAGAGGTCGCCCGCTTGAGCTTCCCAGAGGGGCTCATTGCGGCATTGCGGGCTAGCCGACGCGATAACAGACAAAATTCGTTACTCTTTCGTCGCGCTCCGTCAACGATAATTTATTGGCTAAGCGAGTTTTGCCGTTACGTCGGCGCGGCACTTGATATACGCGGCTAATTGCAAATGTATGTAAACGCAATTAAGCAAATGTCGCAATCACGGGGTATAAAGGTCGACGTAAAGCGCGATATAAATTACGCGGCGGAGGCGCAGGAGAGTAAAGAAAAAGATGAATTAATGCGCGGTATGTTAAGTTTGCGCCGCGCCGAACAACGAGCACGCAACAGCGTGCGTGTGCGTGTGCGTGGAGGGTGCGCGCGGTACGCTTCACGGGGCAGTAACTAACTCGTGACATTTATTTCAGTGGGGTGTACAGTAACTTTATCCGTCTTTTTACTGCTCTCGTTGCGCCCGGCTCTTTTCCGTATTCCCTCAGGAGCGGGCTCTCATTTCTCGCCGCGCCTGGCGCCGGCATAAATATTGACAGAAATATGTTCCGCCGTCTGCATCTCGGAAGCGAGCATATTTAATTGCGCGACAAACCCTCGCCGCCGGTCACTCTCCATGCGGGCCACCCCCTCGCTGCTGACCCGCCCGCGCGCTCGTCGCGCGCGGCTTCTTCTCGCGGAGCGACTTCCTCCCCCTCTACGCTTCCCCCCGCTCGATCTCAAAGAGCAAAGAGCCGCGACACACGTGCAGTGAGAGACGCAGTCGCGGTCGCGATCGCGCGAACACGCGGAGAGATGGATTAGAATCAACGCGACGCGCGCTCCGAGCGTTGCATTAAAGAAATGATGATACGAGCTGATACGAGCATATCCGATGCATATCCGAGGCGATTGCAACACCGTGCATATTGCCCGTGCATATTTGTCACGCATACGAGAGCATAACGACGCGATACGGCGCGATTTACCGGTGCGAATTTACCAGCGGAAGTCCGATTGCGAGCGATCGAAGAATCGGCCGGTCGGGCGAATCCCGTTGTCGCTGTTATTATTCATCCGCATCGTTGTAGCGTTGCGACCGATAAATCGGCGCGTTACCGAAAGGTGCGCGCGATTTCCTCGATGCCGAGGGGGCAGAGCCGCGAGCGTGCGACAGCCGGCGAGAGGGGCCGGGATTCCGTTTCGCCATTGTGCGTCTGATTTTCACGTCCGAGCGACGCGAGGAATGCCATTTTCCGTGCGTTACCGTTACGCATCGCGCAATCTGCGCGACGTCAGAAATGTCCTTCCGCCTACTCATTATTCGCCGCGCATCCGCCAGTAATCGTCCGCCTCGTGATCCGCCCCGGCATACCGACATTTTTTCATAATTGCAGATCCTCGCGCGAGTTTTGTAACCCGATTAATAGCGCTCGTTGAGGATCGCGTCGCGCGGAAAGCGGCGGAAACTGTGTAATGCGAGTAATCGAGTCCCAGCGGGCCGCGACGACCGCCGGAGAACCGGCCGCGCACTCATCGGCACGCGCTTAATGGCACTCAATCAGCGGCGAGCATTAAGTATGCGCCGTCACGGGGCATGCCTTGATTATTTCCCGCCGATTTGCACGCGTCGTCTCTCTCACTCGCGGAATCGCGCGCGGTAGCCAGGTAGATGGGTTGCCTGCGCAACCTGCCGTTCGCTCTGCCCTCCCCCTCCCTCCTGGCTGCTTGGTATCTCGCGCGTCGCACACAGAGACACAGTGCACGCTGTGTAATTAATTACGAACGAATGCGCGCCACGCGGGAACGCCCGTTCGTCGAGTTGTCGCGCGCGGCGGCAGCGGCAGCAGCGGCGGCGGCATTGTGCCTCTGAGGAGGATCCGGTTGCCCCGTAATGAGATGAATCACGGAAACTGCGCGTATTCTCTTTCTCCGCGCGCATAGGTAGCCGTCTATCCGCGCGGCGTTACGTACGTACGTACGTAACTTCGTAATACCCGAAAGTGGACAGAATCGCGCGAGCTGACGACAACGAATTGTTTCCGCGAAGCGATTCGGCGCGGAAATTCCCCTTTCGCTCTGTAACTTTGTCTCGTTAATTAACGTAACGCGAAACGTCTCATTAGCGAGACAGTCGCGGGACGATCGCGAAGATCGGCGTCGCGATCGGTCGAGGAATTCGCGGCTTGATCGCGCGACGACGCGCGTAAACGTTCACGAGATGCACGCTGCCGCGCGGAAGAAGTACTCTCTGCCGTCTCTTCAGCCTCTGCTGGACGGTCGGAGCGGTCAGAGCCGCACGGCGGCCGATTAAAAACGATCTTTCCTGCGATCTGTCTCCGTTCCATCCGTGCGAGCGAGCCGAAACGGAGATAAGCGACCGGTTTAGCGATCTAGCGAGCTCTTAATGCTCCTCGCCTCGTCTTCTTACGTCTTGGATCGATTATGCATAGCGCCGTGCAACCGTGCTCTAATAGCCGCGCCGATATCGCTCGCGATACATCCTGCCCGCGTGTAACTCGAGTAGCACTATTTGTTATGTTGTTACGTTAACACGTTTTGAGATCGCTTCCCGGCACACGTTCCGTGTGCCGAAAATCGAGCTGTGATATCCCCGGGCACGAATCTCCGTCGTTCGTCGAGTACGCGCGCGATTGTAAATCTCGATTATTCTCACTGAAAGGCGGCTTAACATCGCCAACGAGAGGGATGCGGGCGACTAATGCTGCCTTATCGACTACAAGTTAGGAATCCGACAGCGATGCAAGGATTGGATCCCATGATTGGGCGATGCGAGTGAAGTTGAAAATGTTGCTACGCAGCCTGATGATTTCTCCGAGCCGGATTCCATATCAAGCTGGTCAAAGATCGACGGAGACGGGCGATCAGCAGTTTATCAAAGGCGACTCAAGCAAGATGGCCGCTTATCGGAACCAACGTCGGTGTGATTGCGTTGCTCGCTAATAGCGGGTTTCAGCGCGTTCTGCTCGTTATCGGATGCTGATCCGATTATGTTAAACTACATTCTTTAATCGAAGCTTCTTACCCTTTTTTCCCTCCCTCCCTCCCACCGCCATCGATAATTTTCCCTACATATATTACATCTGAATCTCGCGATTGACCGACGCGAAAAGTTTCCTCGATGCCATTCCGGCGCATCGCAAGCGTGAAACTTATCTCGCGATCTCGCGATGTTTAGATCGAGGTTCGATCTTGTTCAGAGGAGTCTTCAGCATTCCTTTTCTCTCTCGCGTAGTTTGATTGTATTTCGCGGATAAACTGGTAATCATATTTTTCGACCATGATTTTTATCAACGTGACACAACGTGTGTCTCTCGGAATCTGATGGAATCATTTGAAGAGTCAACCGCGAAAATTCGAGGAAGAGACAGTCGGCACGACGACACGCGGAATTCCCAAAGGGCGTGCTTCGTATTCAATCGACCTTAATTAAGGAAAGAGTAAGACGAGTAACGCGATTAATACGAGGAGGAACCTGCTCGCTTTGCTTTCGTCTCCGGCAATCGTGAGCAGGTAACGCGGCTCTGCCTCCTCTTTCCGAGGAGCTCGCGTTGTTTCCTTTATCGCGGCGGCGCTTTTGCCAGCGAGCGCGCTTCGTTGTGCGGAATGATAACGTGGAATAATAATATAAGAGAGAAGAGGAGAGAGAGAGGAAGAGAGGAGAGTGGTATCGATGCAATACGAGCGGTAGCTGTTGAGAGAAAAACGTCGGAGACCGTAATTGCTCAAACTCGCGCTGAGGTACTCGGTAACGCTTCATCTTACGTCGCTAGTTGCGTATAGCGTAGCGGTGTGCGTTCCGCATCCATCCCGCGCGAGCGGACGGCATTAACCGCATTCTCCTGCGCTTATGACGTCGCTCGACGCGGGGGACATTTTTGCATGCCGAATGGTCCAGCCGGCGGCTGGACGCCTTCTATTGTCAACGTCCACTTGTTCGGCGTACTTAATGAGTCTGGCCGCCGCAGACGGCACGAGGGGAATGCGGGAACTGGACTTCCTCAGCTTCCCCCGGGATTCCCGTTTCCCTCGCGCGCGCGAGACGCTTTCAGTGTTGTTACGGTAATTCAACTTTTTGCCTAATTGCGATCCGCGAGTGAATTCCTCGCATGTGGTGCGAGACGCATCGAGTAATCGCCCGCCGCGTTTCCCGCGCCTGCGAACTCCGCGAATCCGTTAATTCACGTGTTTGGGACTGGCGCTCGGCGCTCGCTCGCGTATTTCATTTTCACCTTGACGATATTACTCGCGCTTTCGTTTCTCCACATGTGCGTTGCTAAATGCGTAAACTGATACGAGTGATATCGGCCGACTATACCGCAAAAGCGTACCACGAGTATCAGCGAATGCTTCGCATTATCCGGCAATAAGACGCTTCGAGCATGATTTTTGTTCCATTTCCTTCCTTCATTATTGTCCGCTTTGATCAAGATCGACGCGCGCACTTGATTTATCGCGCTTCCAATACTGCCGGGCCGACAGCTCGACCCGTTCCGTCCGCGTCGATTTTCCATGAATGCAGCGGAGGTGCAGGCGAGGGGAGGGACGAGGGCGGACTGCCACGGCACTCGTGATGCTTATTTCCCAGCCACTCTCGCGGGCATCTCCCGAAGATTCGATTGAAATGCGCAGCTTCGAGATTTCTGCCGGTGCCGCTAGTCGTAGGAAAAGTGGTCGTATTATAGGCGCGCGTGTCTGTGCGTTTCCGTGTGTATCCGCGCGGGCCCATTCCGGCGATGCGCGATCGCAGCAGCCGGCTGCTCGAGAGCGGCACGTCGTATTCTGCATTTTTATTGGCGCATTACATTATCCGCGCGTTGGCCACGCGCGTGCTGCGAGAGAGCATCCGAGAACCGTCCGTTCGAAGGATATGCACGCGTGACGCGCGCGTCCTCGTGATCAGCATCTCTGGGTACCACCGAAAGCGAGCGGGATGCGCTCTCATTGGAAATTTCGCTCCGATAACCGATGCTCCATTAAAGTCCCCGCCACGGGGAACGTGATCGCGCCCACTCGCTCGCTCGGCCACCTGCACTCGATACATAAATTAATGGCGCGGGCATGCTTCCTCACGTCCCACGGATTTCTCTCTCTCTCTCTCTCTCTCTCTCTCTCTCTCTCTCTCTCTCTCTCTCTCTCTCTCTCTTGGCTTCGACCCGATGCAGCTCGCGGATGGCAGGAACGCCCCGCGGATATTCCCCGCCGCGGCAGAGGGGTAGGTTTACTCGCGGATGAGCGACGCGCGAGTCTCCCGAACTGCTGACACATCGGGAGATCAAAGTTTCGTTTGATCGAGGGAGAGGAGAGTCTTGCGGTCCGCGGCGCGACGACGACGATCTCGCTCCCGTATCCGTATCCGGCAGGGCTCCTCGTTTATCGCGGCAGAGATGACTGCCACCCAAGCGGGTTAATAAGGCAGCCGCGCGGTATTTGCCCGGGCCCCTCTCGATGAGCTTTAATTTATTCCCGCGTAGCTCACCGGCATATAATAAATGCCGCGGTACCTCTCCCTCCCCCTCTCGGCGAGGCGGTTAACTATGACGGAGCCGCGGGCGAGTCGCGTGCGGCCGGATAGCTACCTGTAAACGACAGCCGTTGTACTTTCATTTCGCCGACTTAATGAGACGGATTCATTAGCCGCGCGCGGGCGCGCGTGCACGCGCGTGACTGTGTAGCCGTCTTTGTCCCGCGATCGGGGTATTGCCGTCTCGCGATGCCGGTTCCCCGATCTCTCGGACCTTCATCAAAAGCAATACTGGTGCATCCGTCTTGCGCGATGCCGCGGTACGCGTTATTAAAATACGCTCGCGCGCGCGCGTCGTGATTTACGAGCGCGGCTCGTTCGACGTGCGCGCGAACGTATTTTCAGCACGCGCGCGAAACGCGCACTGAGCGCTCGGCCACCGCGCGGCGACTCCTCGGGATCCCGAGCGATATTTATCGATCGCTCGTCGCACCTGCGAGATAACTCGAGCACGCGCGCCGTAACGCGCACGCGGGAACGCGCCGCGAGAACGCGCCGGCGGCTTAGCCCGGAATTTTTATCATATTTTATCGTGACGCGCGGATGATAAATAGGCTCGGAGGAGTGGGAGTAAAAACCGCGGATGCAGACGCGGAGATATGAGTTCGTATGAATTCAGCGGGCGGACGCGCAGTGAATTCGCGCGGATATGCCGAGATTTATTTACCGATCGTCCCGAGCGAGAAAAAACTCCGATCGTTAGCCTCCTGTATCTCTTCTCGGAATGGACGAGTAAAAAAGTTTCCGGCTATGAATACCAAATGAGAGGTCTTGAGCGTGCGAGCGGTACGCGTAGGTATGTCCTGTTGCGGCCTGCCGATAACTTTACGACGATGACGTAACGGCAAGACGTCGTAGCGGCGGCAAATCCCTCGCAAATCGGGAGGAATTAGAAGAAAAGGACGAGAGGAGCAACGAGACACGCGCGCGCGCGCGCGAGACGATACTCCGTGGCTCTCACGAGCGAATTTCAAAACGCGCGCCATGTCATCGAACGGATCATGTCGGCGGATTTCATGAATACCGCGTTAGATGCGCCCGACTGTCCGTGTCGTGCCAAAGGCCACCGCTCGATTCGAACGCGCGATACGCGCGAACGTAAGACGTCGTAGCGTTGTCGACTCGACCTTATTCCGGGACCGCATTTCCTCGCGGGGGTGCGCGGCGTCGTAGGGGAGGCTGGAGGAGAAGGCCGGTCGGGACGGGGATGCGCTCGATGTGGCTTCGCGCCGGGGGAGAGTCATGCCGTATCCACTTTATCTCGGCTGCGGTTTCCACTCGATTTTCCTTACGGGGCACAGCGAGGAGGGGGCGGTTACGGGCGCGGCTATCGCGGCTACGTCGCGCGCCTAGAGCCCGTTATAAAATCCCTAGACCGATTTCATTTTATCGCGACATTGTCATCGGGGCGAATTACCGCGTAAACCGGCCGCGCGATGTTCGAGTGGATATTACGTCGGATCTGCAATAACTGTAAGCGTTTCGGGATTTATATCGCAAGCCTCGATCTCCCGCGCGACCACCATATTGCGCGCGCGATTTGCTAAGCTCCTTACCGCGGCTCGGCCGTATTCGCGCCAACTTGGTTATTTTCGAAAACGTTGCCATTTTTACGCTTTGGGGCTTTTATCCGCGAAAGCACGGACAGTCCGCATTCTCGCCGCGAGTTACGACCCCTCTACCGAGCTTCGCGCGTTGAATCGATTGGCTGTAAATCTGCATTACGCAGAAAATTCGCCAACATTTTCCCGCGACGTAAGCAACGGATTCCATTGAATACAGCATTTACGCGTAATACTGATTTACCGCTGAAATGTTTGCGAGTCCTGCATGCTCCGTACGAGGAACTGCTATCATCCGTTCGAATCATCTCCGAAGATGCGGTCTTCGACCATCTGTCGCGAACCATGAAAGATCGAAGGGAAGAATACTCGATACCGAGTATTCTTTAATCGCCGCATATTACACACGCTCTTATCGGAAATCGTTCGATGATTGCTAGTTCGAGCCGCGGGCACTTACAACTACGGTCTCACCCAGAAACGGGCATACGCACACCACGAAATCGTCGACCGGCAACGGATCGGTCGTTGAATCGCGGCCAAGAATCGCGGGAGGAGGAACAGGATTCGTGACGATTGTTTTTGGAACATTCGCCGGAGCTTTTCCTCTCCGCGTATCCTCCTTTCCTCCTTCTGGCCCGCCGTTGTGCCTCTCTCTCTCTCTCTTCATTTCTCCAGCACGCGGCCTCTTTCCCGGCACACATTGCCGACACACGCGCGTAACTCCGCGATGTCATCCCTTTCGTCGCCTCTGCCCGCCTCCTCACGGAACGATAAATCTGCCGGGACTTAAATCTCGGTCGGTGCGCGACCACGACCGCCGACCGCTTCCGCTTTCCACGATGTGCGTGCGCACGCACGCGGAAATGCGCGGCCTGCCACCGGTTTCGCGTGTCCTTGTTTACCGGCTCGATGACATATTTACGAAGGGATCCCCTCCCTCCTCGATTCAATCTCGATATTCGGTTCGATTCTCCCCGCACGTGTGTACGTCGTGCCAATCTATCTCGCGCCGCCTCCCCTTCCTCTCCCCGGAAACTTATTAGACGGCAGTTACTTGCCCGGTATCTTCTTCTCCCGTGTCGCATTTCCGTTGCCTTTCCCTACTCTCTCCCTCTTTCTCTCTCTCTCTCTCTCTCTCTCTCTCTCTCTCTCTCTCTCTCTCTCTCTCTCTCTCTCTCTCTCTCTCTCTCTCTCTTTCTTTCTTTCTCTCTCTCTCTCTCTCTCTCTCTGGTCTTCCCGGTATCGCTCCATCGCGCACGCTGATGCCGAAATAAACGGATTATTATGAGCGCGCGACGCTGCAGCTTGGGCTATTCATCGTTTTCCGCGTTAGCAGATTTATCGTCCCGGCGGCTTCTCGTTAAAACCCCATCCGCATCAACGACGGACCAGTTTAGGGCGGGCCTCTTGGCGTGCACGTCCGTGTACTCGTATCGTGAACCGTAAGCGCGATACACGTTCCCAAATTAACTCGGTTAAGCGATAATCGATCGGCTATGCTCTCCGGCTTGGCCTTCAAGGCAAGAAGGCCGAAGTAACGAATGGCGCGGAGCTGCTCTCCCCGTCCCGATCGCGAGATATATCGCCATCTGTATTCAATTACTCTTGTAATGTCTTTATAAAAGCCGGGATGGCTGTGGGAAAAACTGCTAAATCTGAGCGATCTTATCGCTATTTCTTATCACGGCTTATCGCGGCTTGGAGCGCGCGCCGACGAATCAGAATTCCAAGGAATTTAAGTAATATAATAATAGGAAAAAGAAGAAGAAAATTCCTCGCAATTTGCACGGTTAGGTTTACCGATGGAAATCAACGCGTCACGTGTCAGGAAGATTCATCAAGGAATTCGGATAGGTTGCGTGTCAATCTATTTGAAGAAATTCTGCTTTTTGCGGAATTTGATCTGTCATTTGTATATTCGTGGCAGAAACTAGTACAATGACGATACGCGGTTTCGTATCAGATTCGAGAATTACGACAGTCAATGATGCCAAGTGTTAACGCGCCTTCGATATTTCGCGCAACATCGTTTAGATATTTATTTATTGCCGGTTCGAGAGAGTGTGTTCAATAAAGATGAGAATCGTAGAAAACAAAATAATAATCCTCCTTTAATCGCCAAACAAGTTAACAGTTACAATATTTGGATACTCGCTCTAACTAACAAATGTGCGATTGTTGATTCTGACTTCTCGCAGGACACTGAAGACGTTGTTTTTCGCCGCTTGCATAACTGCCGAGCGATAGCGATCTTTTCTTGTTTCGGTTGCGACCTAATCCCTTTGCTTTGTGACTCATATTCGATATATGCTTGTTTACATCGAGAACATTCCAAAGACAACGCATATAAAAATCCTTGACACGAAGGGAAATCGCAAGGAAGAGAGAGAGAGAGAGAGAGAAAGAGAAGGCAAAAACATCACAAGACCTCGTCATCGTCAAAAAAAAGGTCGAGCGATATCGGAACTTTATTATGACGTCATAAAAGGGAAACATAACAGGCCGATTGCGGCTCTTCGTTCGGTCGGTCGCTCGGTCACGAACGTCACATCCCCTCGGACGGAGCGGCGGGGATAGTCGGCGTGTCACGTGTTGAATTTACGCGTGATTCATATTAAACTGGCTGGCTGTTTTTGAAATTGTCATGCGGGACGGGATTTCAGACGCGCGCGGCGCGCATTTGTTAAAATTGCATCTATCCTGCGGCCATATTTTTCCGAGCCCCACGCTTCGTCCCCCGCAAAGCGCCGTGTAATTTGGCCAGCGGCCTGGCAATCAACATTTTAATCAATTCTCCGTGTCCGTGTTGTTGCGTTAATCGTTAATCGAATGTGCAATAATTAAAATTTAGTTGTCGGTAATCAACGTGCGTGCGGTCCGACGACGTCGCGACCGGATTGGCGGGATTGATTTACGATATTGCGTGCTCGATACGTGCCGGCCAGAAGTAGCCAGCTGTCATCGGAGAGTGACGCATTCTTTTTGGTTTCATTCTTTTTTTGTGTTGTTTTTAATCAATTATCATTAGCGGGATTGGGAGCACGCTGTAATCAGTCGAGCGCGACTGATCGGCGTAAATTTCATCGATACGATTCCGCATGAACCCCTCCGCGGATTTGCATCGAGCGGAATCTCCGATTTCGGCTTCTCGGCGACGGCGCCTTTATGCCGCTTCGACGGATCTCGCGCGACGACAATCCCGGGAGCGGACTTCTCAAATTAAGCGATTTGGCAATGTTCAGTGGCAGCGTTCGTTCGCTCGATATTACATATCCCGATGTATCTTCGCTCTTCTGTTTCTGCTCGCGGCAGTGGTATTTCGCCGTGTTGTTACAACGGGGAAAGAAGGAATCACCGAAATTACCGGTAAAGTCGATAACGCGCTCGTTTCGACGCCGCCAAACCGACTCGCCGTTCCGAAATCTACCATCGCTCGTATACGAACCCGAGATACGGCCGATCCACCATAACGGACTGTGTTTATGATGTTGATAATAGTGGCAACCGCTTCCTCTCGTAGCGGTTGTCCTAGCCGGACTCACGTTCGTCTCCAATTAGGTGGATATTGTATCTCAGCGCAATTCAGACGGCCGTTACGACGACCGAACGATGCATTTAATCCTGAAAAGAGTGATCAGACTGCCTCTACACGGGCTTTATAAAATTTTATTCATTCCTTCCTCTTGCAAACGGCAAAGAGAACAGAAAGAATCGAATTCTCTTCGCTTTAATTCCCCTTCAATTTAATTCCCTGCGAATTAAACACCTCCAAGAGAGATCGCCTTCGTTTTATCGCGCCCTCCTCTATACACGTTATTTCATGCCCTTAATTAATGTCAGGTCTCGTATCTGCGTTTCGCAGATCTGCGATCGCAAATATGACGAATACCGGGAGAATAAGACCTCGGACAAGATGATTTCACATGCAGGGACCAAAGCGTTGATCGATGCTTCGGCTGGGAGAATCATCGGCTCTCCTCGCAGGCATCTGTGATCGCAGATCGAGTCGAGGACTTTCGAACGCGATGTACAAAGCGAGCGTATTAATCGCGTAAAAACAAACGCACGGAAAACCGCGCGCTTTCTGATATACGCTTAATGAAGGAGGAAAGAAAATACTCGCCGCCTGGGGAAGCGGGTCGGTCATACTGACTAAGCACGTTCCTGCCTTCATAAGTTTCATCCGGGTAAATGTTTTTCATCCTCGCGCCGCGCTCCATTAATTACTCGTTGCGTATTATTACAAGAGCGAAATCTCTCATCCCGGAGGAGATCTTCGGCCAAGAAGCTGCAGGAGGGGCTGCAGATGCTTACTCGGGCGTTGCCGTGATCGCTCGAGTGACTCTCAGCTGCAAAGGATGCGGGACACCATCGCCGTCCTGCATGTCCCGAGGATCATTAACGAACAGTCGCGATCACTCAGCCGGGCTCGACAAAAAGGGTCGCGGTGAAAGGAACATTCTGATCCCCGATCTCGGCGGCTTTCGACGTATCGATGCTGACTATCGGCGCGATGGCACCCTCGACGTGAGCGCCCGTTACTTTGCCGTACGATCTTCTCGTAGATTCTTTCGAAGCTGGACTCGCTGGAGGAAGCATCGCGCAGCGCTAAGATTGATCAGGCTAAACTAATCCACGGTATATCTTATCGATGGTTCAACGGGCGGATGCCAAGCATTCAAAAGCTTCCGCGGTTTATAATTAATCTCACGCCGTAAATCATCTTTGCCAAGCGATGCGCGCGCCTCGAAAGACTCGCTCAAAAAACAGCTCGCTGCTTAATCGGGCAGATTAGGCGCCCGTTGACTCAATACCTTATGATAAAAACCGAGATGATCAACCGAATGTTTGCGCGCGCTGACAAAACACACCAGAATTCGATTCCCTTCTCGCTGCCGAAAAAATCACGCAGTGAAAGATTCATGTAGATAACGCGGTGGTTTCTCTTTCCCAGCTTTATCACGATTATCCCATTTTTTAAGAAACATTAAGAAACGGGACAGCATCTTTCTTCTTGCAAAATTTCAGATTACTCAGTCTTATAATTAATTAGTCATCGTCAAGGCTTGACGCGTCAGGCTAATAATAATGAGACGTGAATGAAAGGGAGAGGCAACGATACGCGGCTATATATCCAATGTCGCGTGCGGTTTTGACGTAAATGATATATATATTCAATTGCATTCCCATTGACGCCGTTTCTTGTCGTTTTTACAAAGCCGCTTTCCTACAAGACTCGCCGCAGCGCCTTCTTCGCCGTTCGATCGCCTTAATGATCGGTAATTAAAAGGGAGAGCCGAGACTCAAATCGCTGATAAACGTTTCCGACGATCGACGTCAGAGATAAGAAAACAATCCTGTCTCGGCATGGACGGTACTTGCAAAATAAAAAAAGAGGATAAAAAAAGAGAGGGATCCTCGAGGACATATATGTCGACTCAAGGGATAAGAGCGGGCGCGGAGGGCGATCTCCACGTCTCGAGATTCCCTGTCTGCCATCGGCGCACGAGTCGGATGGAGCTCGACGATTCGCTCGGAATTGTCAGACCGTTCGGATAAGCATCCGGACGCCGGTTGGCGAACGGAACGGAGGGTATACGGGGGAGAGAAGGAAAGAAATCGAAAGCGGACATCCGAGGGAACGGCCGGAAGAGCGGAAGCGGGCGAGACCAGGGTGCTGCGGGGTTCTCCTTTCCATGAAATCTCCATGGTCCCTTCAACTTGTATTTGACATCGACATCGAAGGCGTCCCGCGAATGGAAGAGACGGACCAGCAGAGCAAAATAACGATTACCAATCCTAGAAGAGACGGGGAGGGCGTCGAGCGAATGGTGAATGAAGCGGAAAGATATTGCATCGAGAAAGAAAGGGGCAACAATCTGAGAACAAACCTCGTGTTTATATTGCGTTAACATGACGAGCGCGCTCGAGGAGGAGAAGGTCAAGGGAAAGAGAGGCTGAGATCGAAAGCGCATCAGCGAGGAGTGCAACAAGATTATCAAGCGGATGGATACTGATACTGGTGGTGAGGAAGGAGGCGAAGCTCAAAGAACCCGGGAAAGTATATTTCTGCATTCTTTATGCGCTTCCCTTATCTACATATTTTCGAATAAAAATGAGATAGAGCCGATGTGAACTGGCGTGTCCAGTGTGCAGATCTCTCCGTCATTTCTTTTTTTCTCCCCTTTGTTGGAACAAAATATTTGAATAAAGAAAGCTGTCATCAATTTAAGCGTATGTATGATATTTAAACAATCATGATATATGAAACAATCAAATTGTTTTTACGATATTTTTATACTTTTTCAAATCATGCGAATAATGGCCGATGCGAAATAATGTCAAAAGTATTTGTTTCATTTAATGCCTGTTAAGTAAATCGATCGTGAAATACATTACGTTATTATTGCGTGACAGTTTTCTCTTTTCCAATTTTATGGCCATTTACCGTCGTATTTCTTTACAGATGTTTTCGAATACGGTATTCGGTGTGGTATTTCCCGCTTGAGAGATGCATTTATTACCTACCATCACCAAAGAGTATTCCTGTATTTGCTATTATTGGTAGCAGAAGGATGTCATCCAAATTAATTGATACTTTAAATCGCGTACATATTTTAGATGTCTCGATAGGCGATCTCTCTTTTGTTGGATTAAGAAATTGTACGAAAACATCAATGTTGTCACAAGAAACACCAAGACGCGACGCGTAAGCTTCTGCTGGTAACAGAATTAGTCCGACGAGAAGCCGCACTGTGCTCGATGAACGTAACCATAGAATTACGAATATAATATGTGGCTAACATATCATTGAGCGATAATATGACGTTGTAAATTTGTTCATTAACATACAATGCTGATAACATTATTATTTCTTTAAAGTACAATATCGCAAAATTTAACATTTAAATTATAATTTGATAATATTCATTATCCTAATCGTGGAACTATCTTTCGTACGACGAGCACGCTACAAATTGCATTGTAATACACGAAATAATTGTCGTGCGAAAGATTGATAAAATAAATCTCAATACGAAACATTAGCGTTTTAAACTTTTTCGCTACAAGCGTAACAAGAAATCGTCGCGAATTTGTTCATAAAACTCTGCCAAGACATCGCATCCCCTTGGCGATATGATTGAATCGGGTGATCAAGTAATAAAGAAGACGCACACTTCGTTTGAATTCCAACATGTTATTTATTGCAAGCGAGTTTGAGAAATGTAGTTATCGTAATGGTCTCGTAGTACATTTGTAAGGGATAATATTGTCGGACTAACAACGACTCCGCTCTTCCCTCCCTTCTTCCCTCCCTCCCACGCTTCCACTTCTCCCCCCTAGCCCTTCTAGCGTCGTCGTTTACAGATGACGCGACGAATGTGTATGTGTATGTACGTGTAATTAATTATCCATGTCGCATCGCGTAAAAATTGCGTGTGGTAATATTATGTACACAGCGAGAACGCGTTAAATATTAATGTCTTTAGCTATAATACCAGCTTAACGAATTAATTAGTGGAACGTTTCTTCTCGTAAAAAATAGACATCCAGATAAAGAGAGAGAGAGAGAGAGAGAGAGAGAGAGAGAGAGAGAGAGAGAGAGAGAGAGAGAGAGCACCATGTTTCGATTAATTTTCTATGTACAACAGCTGCGCCCTTATTCACGGCGGGTGAGTGAAGATGACATGTTTGTTACCGCCATCGCGTGGCGTAACGCTGCTCGCAAACATGTTGCAACGACGGCATTGCTGCCGCCGCCTCTGATCAAACGGTAAAGATTTACACGGTGCGCCACAGCCGCGGCCGCACTCGAGGATTCGCGTACACTCGAAGAAACAAACGAGGAACAGAAACTGACTATTATGCCGTAAAATTTTATGCCCTATACTCAGTCTTTCTCATGCGCGATCAGCACGCAGGTCGCGGCAATCTGATCGATCCCGACTTGTGACACGTTATCTCTACGTCTCCGTGCTATCTCCGATCGGAGCTATATGCCGAGTGATGATCTGAGATCAAGCGCGTTGGCTACAATCGATTCATCGCGAGGAAGAATCCCTCCCTGTGACGCGTGAGACGAAAGCTTGCGAGGTTTCTCCTTGTCCTTTCTCGCTTTCTCTTTTTCGTTTCTTTTTTTTCTTCTCTCAAGTTTCGCTCGTAGTCGAGATGGATTCCGTCCCGAGATCCTTGAGTCCTCGCTAAGTGTCTCATTAGCGAGGTCAACGATCCGACTCTCGGCGCGATTTCGCTCCTACAAGTCTCTTCTCCGCCCTCGATAGAATAGCGACGGGCGGGGAGGGGGTGGTCGGTAACGGAGAACACGCGCGTGTTACAAACGCGGGACACGCGGAACGGAACGGAGTGAGAAAAAGACGGAACGGGGGTTCCACCAAGTGACCGTGGCATAAAATTTCTCGCTGGACCACCATGGAGGCTCGAATACGTCATCCGTTACATCCGCGGTACCTTCGAGAGTCCTTGGTGGCTTCGTACAGAGTAAATAAAGATCACAAGCGTCATAGGGGCCCACGAGGACCCCCGGGGGTTAGAATAATACGTAAAAATAGTACTTCGTTGTATACATTGTGTGCTGTGTGTGTCGGTATGTGTGTGTGCGTGTGTGCGCGCGCGCGCGCGCGCGCGTGCTGTGTGTGTCGGTGTGTGTAGGCGCTTAAATACTACTTATTATTATATACACATACAACACGTTGCTTCAATTGCCTGCATCGCTCGGCCGTTTAAGCGCCGCACGCACAGAGAAAACGTGAGTTCCCCTCACTCTTATATCACATGTCGTATATAAGAAGGCACCACAAGTAATCCTGGATCACGAGGATCTGACGATTCGCGTCGCGAATAGCGAATTCGTATGCTGGTAACCAGATAACGCGCATTCCCGAGCTTTCAGTCGTCTTATTTCCACTCGCTCTAAAACTCACGATGAATTGCTGGCATCTTCGGCCCTACTTGCATAACGTTTGACCGGAGCCGGAAGTTGCACGACGCTTATCGACCGGGTTTCCAGATGTGCGATAAAAAACATGTATCCGAATTTTAAGATACGAATTTTCCGAGTACACTTCGAAGATGCATGAAAATTTGGATCCGATCATGCGTTTCGGATACGTCTCACGTGCAGGATAATCATTGGCGTCGATCAAATACACGAAAATAGTACATAAATATGCGCGTATGTATACATGTCCATGTTGTCCCTCGAGCGACTCCGCAAAGCCTTTGCGATCGATCTCGTTTTCGTCTTCCGATTACGCGCACGTTTCGATTCTTCCCTTTCGGCTCGACCGCTCGTTTCTGGCATTCGTATTTACAAATTCGCATTCCTGCAGCATCGTTTCAGCGCCCGGTTCTTCTCCGGAGGAAAAGATTAATCCTGATACATCCCTGGTCTTTGCTCGTTGTGTTACCGTAGCGCCTCGCGATCATTCTCTTCGGCATGTCGTTATATGCCGATAACAAAAGCAAAGCGCGCCGTTTTCTCTCACGGGGGAAACACGACAAGATCGATGCAAGCTTAACAAAGACTAGGCACTTAAAGGCTTCGGGATCACACTTGGATCGTGAGGACGTCAGGTTCAACTTTCTACCTGGCTTTATACGCAAGACTCCACATACTCGTCTTAACATCACTTCGGCCATGCATCGAGTTGCTCGGCATTTTCGTAATGCCACTTCAGAGATGCCCTTATCTGTCGCTCGCGGAATACCGCTCTCGATCTGCGATTTTACGGGAACGCCCGAACTATTCGCACGAACGTTCGAGAATGCTCGATCAGTCGGACGAAATAATTTTTCTGCCGGATGGCTTCGCGGTAATAACGAAAGATAAATTCATTCGGATTACGAGATACATGTAGAGGAACGTTTATGTATGCGTTCGTTTATGCTCCAGCGTAACGAGTGATTTCACACTCGCGGCTGCACGTTTAAAAATACAAGATATCCGTTCGTTCAGTGCTGGATATGAGCGATAGTTCTCTCTCGTGTGTGCTCCCGTAACTTTTCACTTCTATTAACCTATGTTTTTGAATCATGCTTTTGATTCATTATGCGGGACTCCTCCATCGTTCACGTTTGGAAATACACGGTTATTTACGAACTGATTTCATAATAACTTAGCATGTAAGTCCATGGTTACGACTAGTCTATTGCTTCTTTCAGCGCGGCTAATTGCTCCTCGCCGAGCTTCACCTTGTCCTGTATCTCGCGACCATCCACTATCAGCTTCGCCTTCATATTAATGAAATGCTGGTAGTCAGCAAATTCCTCGTCGTTCAGGTACTTCGCTAGGATCGCCGACACGTTCACGCTACGCTTGTCGATATTACTCTTGAGAGTTTTCGCTTCTTCCAACTGATCCATTAGCTTGTCCCGTTTGCTTTCCAAGATTTTCTACACAGAACGTGAACACAAGAAGTTAGAAGTTAGTAAGTAGAAATTTATAAAAATTACGTAAAACTTGAAGGTCAGCGTTTGTTTGTTTTTTTTTTTTTTTTTTTTTTCAATTCGGCGCAAATAACGCTTACGATGACTGGATCGTGACTTTATATAATCTCATATCGCTGAGCGTTTGGGAAATTTTTCCCAAATAAATCATATGTCACCACTACTCGTATCGAATCATAAAATTACTCATTTCCACGCGATGCGTTAACAAAACATTGGCAATAAATTGTCGAGAACGGGTATATTTATTTTTATCTCTCAACGGAAGAACTCCCTGCGCCGAGAGTGCAGAAGGGAAAGAAAAAAAGAAGCTGAAAGTTTCATAGCTGCACTTACTCGTTCCGCGTGGTCGGCCGGCATTCCATAAAGGGCGTTCTCAGCGCGAGCCAATCTGCCGCTGAGGCCGAGAAGAAGACTCGTAATCTTGCCGACTTCCTCCACATGAAGCCGATACTTGGACGCTTCCGGCGGACGTGCCACGGCGGAAATGCGCGCGGTGACTCGCGCGCCTAGAGCCTCGTTCATCTCACCCTCTTCCCTGACGGCCTCCTGCTCGGCCTTGAGAACCACCAGCTTCCTGTCGAGCCGCATCATCAGCTCTTCCTGAAAGGTCATTTGTAGCAGGATATGGACGGCTGTTGAAGCGAAACCCGATTCTTTTCCGCATCGCGATTCGACAGCGATAATTCGACGAGTCGAGGCAGCATATTCGATCAGCGCGCAACAATTCGCTATGCGCGAGCGACCAGTTACCTAACGATCCGGCTCTTCGGAGATACGATACGAGAGATAAGATGAAATTCCGTGGCGCGGTAATTACATTTTACATAAGACCGGATTTTACTACACGGAGGCAGTGGCAGGGAGGCTGAAGCGGATACTAATCCGCGAGTAATCATTAGCGTCCGACCGCCTGCGCGAGTCCGAGCGCGATCGGATTTAGTCGCGGGGCACAAACGGCGTGGTTATAATTACAGCGCACCCCGTTTGCAAATGTTTAATTGCATCCCGCTGGACACGTAGACAAGTCGTACCTTCTTCTGCCTGAGGTCAAGGCTGTTCGTTGGTACCACCGCCGCCGGCGCATCCTCCTGACATGTCAATTCCTCCGTCGCGACGTCTCGCGAGTATCTCGTCAGGAACCTGGCCTTTCCCTCGGACGTCGTGAAATAAGCCGAGTTGGGGGACAGGGGGCTGGTAGCATCGGCTGATAGCGGCGTGACGGGAGCCGATGGTATCGTTTCATGCCTGAAAGAATTCATCGGGATGATTACATCTTCGGTCGATTAATAATGCGCTCTCCGAGCGGACTGTCTCTCTCGTTCGTTCTCTCTTTCTCTTACTCCGTCACACCTGTGTGAAAACACCGCCGTAATTGTCGGCAGGGTAAGCAATGCGCGTCAACGCGCGCGTATGAGTCACATCATTGAATTAATCCCGACGTTTTCAAGGCGAAGAGCAACGGAGACTGCCTGATTTGCGAGCGGACGCGGCAACGTATCTCTTGCAGCGTAGAATTTTATTCTCTGTAGCTAAAGACGCGAACGTTAAATGAATTTCCCTTGAAGTTGGCGAGCATACGATGCAACGTGGATATCTGTCTCGCTAACTGTTAATCCATAATTGTTATCAATTAAATCGGCAGTGCGATCTTGCGCATTCGAGCGAGTCTACAAAAGAAGAGAAAGCGATGAAGAGAGGAAAACGGGACACTGCGATGATACAGCAGTATATAAGAAAAGGTCGTTCGATCGCGCGGATTGCCGGGGAGCTAGGCTGCGGATAAAAAATCACGGAATTAAGAAGCGGAAACCGACTTTAACTCTGACATAATTACGATTATCATTCGCGTGTGCACGTCCGCGCTGGATTATCGCGAGCTCGGCAGCAAGTCGCTCTCGAGAGCGGCGATTTTTTTCATTTTATCCATTCCTTCCCCTCCCACCCACCCACCCCCTGCCCCCGTAAGATATGATAGAAAGTTCGCGCGCGCAGGCGGCTAAACTAATCCGACGTCGGTCTCCCGTTATCGGTTTTCGGTCGATCCTTGAGCCGCTGGATCTTACTGCGTCATCGGGCACACTCCGCTCGTACGTGAGATTTTAATTTACAATTGCTGCCGCTCTGATGTAGCGCACACGGAATCTCCGATGCCGTCGAACACCGGTTCGTCGCGTTCGGACGGACGAACGAAAGAAGGAAAAAAAAGAAGAAGAAGAAGAGGAGGAGGAGAAGGAGGAGGAGGAGGAGGAGGAGGAGGAGGAGGAGGAGGAAGAAGAAGAAGAAGAAGAAGAAGAAGAAGAAAAAACGAGAGGCCTTGTCTACTTTTCTGGAGGCCCCGTTTCCATTTCCCGTTCGGCTTCTTGCGAGCAGCACTCCGCCACTACGATGCGTCACTCTCAAGCATACGTTGAAGACTGGCAAATAATATGATGCGTAGGGAACGAGCATTGACTGGTCGAGCCTATGACAATGTCATTTATGGCGGATTACGCAACGACTTCGGTGCTTTGGCACTTTCTCTCTGAATATACTTGGAGCACACTGGAGGAAGTATTGTCCGCGGACGCGTGATACAGACCGGATAAAGGTGGGAAGAGATTTGCAAAGCCGTCCGCGGATAACGATAAACGGTTAGACTGCAAAATCAAGCGGCAGAGACGCAGCAGCATCCGCAAGTAATAAATATGCGAGATAGGAGCAACGCGATGCGACTTAGACGCGTAAATCAGATCTCAGCCTCGAGGAGAGGAAATCGCGAGTGGCGAGCAAGAGCGCGGCTGCTATCGTCGCGAATTCCGATGCTTGTCGCCGAAAAACGACAGTCAAGTCCCGAGCGGTAATGGATGGTTCGTTAATAACGTCTGCGACGGGAATTTCGCTGCACCCACGTAAACGTCGCTCGTCGGATACCGGAGAACCGCTGCGTGCATCCGCGATCATACGGGATCGACGTCTGCCATCGGCGCGCGTCGCCTTCTTTCTCAGAGTAGTTCGGACAGAGCCGTTGCCTCCGCGCGAACGGCAAACGCGCGTACCTTTCTCGCACTTTTCGGAAAAAAATCCCCTTTATCTCGGCCGCAGTAGCGGCCACACAGGCCGCGAGCGTGCGTGATACCGCGCGACGTCGAATCCGAATGACAGCCGAGAAATCGAGCAAAAAACCCGCTCCCGCCGCTTGTTTGCAGCAATTACGGGATGCCTGTTATGTGTGACGCGCATCAATTAAATCGAATAAAGAGAATCGCCGGATTTGCATTCGTAATGAACGGCTTCGGATCTCAGGGCGTGCGGCTTGATTAATAGCACGTGATCCAATGCTCGTGAAAACTATCAATTATCTCATTTGGTCTATATTTACGCCGTCTTGTCCGCCTCGTTCCTGGCGGACAATCTTGCACGATTGTCCAGCCAGATGAAGACAACACGCGCGATATCGGGCCGCAGCGCGAGCTGTCACGAACGCGCGCCTAAATTAAACGGACTTCAACAAAAGGAAGCCTACTTTTTTTCCGCATCGGCGTCCGCGTCCGCCTCCTCGCTGCAGGCGGCCGTTGACTCCTCCAGAGAGAGCCGTCGTCCCGGTCGTGGCTGCAAGGTCGCCTCCACCCTGAATAAGCCGGAAACGTAGTCGGTGGGTTTCTTGTGCTCTGGCGCTGGAACTGATAAGAAACAGAAAAAAAAGACGTCATCAGAGAAGCGCTCTTGGTTTCCGTCATCGCATGCCTTTCGTTTGCGTCACGCTCCGGGGATCTCTGCGTGACCTCTGCGCGGAAGCCATAACGCCACCAGGGGTTTCCATCGACGATCGCGCGGCGGCGGCGGCGGCGGCGGCGTGTAATCGAATAACGCAGTCCGTTGATTAAGTTAGAGCTTATTAAAATGGGAGGGTCATCGCCCCTGAACGCCCGACTCCGATTGCGTCCGGGATGATAATTGCGCGCGCGCTCGCGGCTGCGCGTGTATCCGTGCACACGAGCGCGATTAACGCGCTCCGTTCACGCGCGCGTGACGCGAGCGCGCGAGCGCAACGGCGAGCGGGCAGATAGGTCGCGCGTATGTCAGCGCGAGTGTGCTGATGAATGCCACTTAAAAACTGAATAACTGAATCTAATTGAATCAACGGTTGCATCGCTGGCGTTTATTAATGGCGGCGCGCAGGGCGAACAGATGTAGCGAGATCGCCGGGACGGGAGACGCTCGCGGGATCATCATTCACGCGACTGATCGCGAGACGGGACGATAAGGATCGTGCTCGCTCACCGAGTATTGGCACCAACTTGTCGTTGGGGCTGAGTTGACTGGCCAGGTCCTTGCTGAGCTCCTCGCACTCGATCTCCTCCGGCAGTTTTTTCCTGGATTCCGGGAACGACAGTTCGGTCACCTTGCTGTCCTGCTCCGTGTCCTCCAAGATGTCGGTCTGCGAGGCGACGTCGCTGGTGGCCGCGTTCACCCGGAGCACGATCTCCGTACGCTGCACCAGCGTCAGTCCCTCTATCCCCGGTTGGGGCGACACGCATAGCGACGACGTCGGCGACAGCTTGTCCTCCTCGACGGGCGAGTTCCTCGGCGACGAGGAGGAAGACGTCTTGGAGATACTCGAGATCGAAGACGCGGACGATCTGCCGCCAGACCTGAACTTGGCGGATGGCGACGGTCTCTCGATCTCGCTCGTCTGGCTCAACCGGCACGGCGAGCTGGATCTGTTCCAGGCGTTGCCCGTATTGTCGGTCTGCGTGGGGCTGGACACCTTCCTGTTGCCGGCCGTGCACTCTAGCCGAGCCTCGTTTCGCACGAGGGAATCCAGAGAGCTCTTGGGAGACGATCTGGACAGCAGGACGCGCGGCGAGACCCGCACGTCGATCGATCTTCCCGATGAGGAGGAGCTCGAGCAGCTTCCCGATCGTCTCGGAACAGCTCCTCGCGCATTCGCGGCCTCGATGTCATCCGGCGACCTCGGTGGTGAACTCGTCGGCGGTGGTGGCCGCTCGGAGAAGATGCTGGTCTCGATCGAATTCTGCGCCTCGTGCTTCCTGGACCAGCCGTTGTCGTAGGTCGTCATCATCGTCGTGGCGATCGACGACGTCGTGGTGCTCATGGAGCACGTGGGTATCGTGCTGCTCGATGTCGACACGCCGCTCGTCCTCTTCTCGTTACGACGATTCAGTAATTCGATGTTCTGCGAGGTCATCTCGATCGTGGCGCTCCTCTCGCGGAAGAAGTCCTCGCTGATCGGGAGCGGACCGTTGATCTCTCGTAGCTGCTTCTGAAAGTAGCCATTCGAATCTCGTGGATTAGTATGCGAAATAATGATACAACGCGTGTGTAACATCACCGCGTAAGTAATCAAACGTATCAAAAAGGCTGGGAGAAGTTCTAATGTACCCTTTGACGAATCGAATCGGCGATGTCGACGAGCGACAAGGGATCGTGGTGGAGAAAAAAGATAACGACGTAAATAACGAAATGAAGTTACACGAGCAAGTTACACGAGCTCAGCGTGAAGCCGAATGTGATGGAAGCGTGAATTGAATCCGCGCAGCCTTGACACTGCTATATCTACAGGTGCAAAAATAGCGTAGACCGCTCGTAGAGCGGCGCGAAAAATATGTAAATAGCGCTATTAGGCGAAGATAAATATCCGGCGATAATTTACCTCTCTATTTTGAGGTAGGGGCTCGCAGCTCGCTGCCAATTTTCGACGTTCCCGCTCCAGCTGCCTGTTCCTGTCGTTGAGAACCTCCACGCTCTGCGGCGACAATCTCTCCCTGCGTTGCTCTGCGTAATCGTGTCTCTTCTCCGGATGCCTCTTCTCTTGGTAATGGTGATGATGATGGTGATGATGATGCCGGTCCTCGTGGTTGTCGTTGTTGTTGTTCTCGCGTGATCGCGCGTCGCCGGCCTGAAGCTTCTTGCTGAGCTCGTGCGACAGCTTGCCGACCACTTCTGCCGAATGCTGCTGCTGCTGCTGCTGCTGCTGCTGCTGCTGCTGCTGCTGTTGCTGTTGCTGTTGCTGTTGCTGCTGCTGCTGTTGCGGATACCTTTCCTCCAGTCGATGATGAAGAGCGTCCACACTGTGCGACTTGGAGAGGTCGGAATGCTGTTGCTGATGATGATTGTTGTGATGCTGATGATGGTGATGCTGCTGTTGTTGCAATGGATGATGCGGCGTTACGCGCAACAGCACGGGATCATCGTGATCCCTAGGTGGAAGCCAATCGTCCATTCGAGAGGTCGGCGACATCGTTCTCTTGTAGCTACCCTCGCTGTCGGGAGCTCCGCGCTCTCGCCTGTAAGCCAAATAGGAAGCCTTCGATTGGCTCCTGGAACAGAACGTCGTATCATTTCCACGATAAGAGAATGCGTATCTAAATCAACGATAACAAATATATTCCGATATATAATTAGCAAAGATAATCATATCTTATCTGGCAAGGAGGTTAAATAATACGTCGAAAGGAAGAGACGTGTGTATACGTTTTTGTCAGATCTTTATCTCGCTTTCACGCGAACGCGTAAGTCAGTCGGATTTTAATGGAATCATCTGGGAAGATTTACGAATCTGTTGGCGCGAACGTGTTTCCCCGTGTTTTTGGACGATCCGACGTGCACGAAGGCATTTCGGAGGAGGAAGAGACGGCCTTTAAATTTTACGAGCGATTCTCATGCTTGAGTGCAGCGAGCGGGAACTTATCCAAGCTAACTAGACACGCGTGCGTGTGTGCGCGTGTAGAAAACAGCATCACTGCTATCACTGAATAGATGGTATACCTAAAATCTCTGAAATGCCAAACGTGACGAATCGCATGAGATACGCAGCGAGACCACTTGCGTGTTATCGTGTTACATGTGTATACCGAAATAATGATGTTTAGATCGAACGGATAACTCCGGAGAGAGACGTTAGGCGTCAATCGTTACTGAAATATTAAATGTCATTTTAATTGGACGTTACATCGGCAATCTGACATTACTCGGTCAAAGCTACGGGCATTATTATCTTCCAAGGAGATGCGTGTGATAAATAGCTTCATTAATATTTGATGAGGTCAGTCGAGTAAGTCAGCTCGAGCGACACGTCGATTTAGATAGACATATCCGTGATTCAATTCTCACGTGATCCGTCTAATTCGTTTGCGTTACCGTCTGCATATTTGCACGATTGTACCTAGTCCTCGTGCCGATAATGATTAATTGTGTAGCGACGTTGATTAATCATCGATCGAAGTCACAGTTATGTGGCTACACACGCGTGGCTCGTGATACGCCCGGCTCATGATGAAAATAAAGCTCAATCGAGACCGGATGTGAACACTATCGCGTTACTTGAATTTTAATTCTCCGGCATACCTTTACGGTTCCATCAGTTTCTCACGGTCTTCCCGGCGGTCTTTTACGCGAGCCGCTGCGAGAATTCTTATTGGAATACTCGGAAACTGTGCGAGCGTTGCGAGCGATTCCGGCAACGCATCCTCGCGTTAATCGATGCGATTTAAATGGTAATCCTGACACGAACGTATTTATATCTCGCATGATTTGTACATCTGTACGATTTTAACGAACCAGCTCGCGGTCAAGCCGATCGGTCCTGATCTGTAACGCGATCGCGGCCTTTACAATACGCGCAACAATACGCAACGAAATACGTCCTCCGAACTGTCGCGGATTCATTTTCTTTTTCTTCTTTGTCCCGCGTGAGCAGAAGTTACGTGAGGGAGACGCACGATCTACCTGGACGAGCGGTTCTTTTCCGCTACGGAAGATAGAGATCGCCGGAGCGAGACTAACGTTCGCCGATACCGCAGCATCACTTTGACGTTTATCATTCCCGAACACACGATCGAACACGTGATCGCCCCGGCTTAATCTAATCCGAGGCGAGCGTTCGCGTACGATTTTTTCTCCCTTAATCGGATCACGAGCATGCCGTCACAATATCGTCCTGCCTATTCGGCATTGTGCCGGATTTAAGTGCGCCCGTACTTACGAGGACATACCTGACGCGATCGGCATCAGATGCCGTCCGTAAATTCACCGTCGCGTCGCACCGAAGTCGAAGTTATCTTTCTCGATAACTCCGGACGTCATTGATAGAAGGCCATCTCGATTGGAAAGAAAGAAAGCCAAGTGATCTCGATCTCTACCGTAATAATCACGCGCGCGTAAATCTTCGGTCGAACGGCGGACAGAATGGCGGCGACTAAAGATTTGCGTCTCTGGAATTCGTTTTGAATCGGCATCCTCAAAACTGGTCCGCTTTCTCGCGGAGGATCGACGTGGATTTGCGTTTTGCGCAAATTGCCGCGCGATTACATCGCGGATCGCATAGACTTTCTGGTGCGCAGGATGGAAAAGAAAGTTCCCACCGCGAGATAGGCCGTTAGACGGCCGAAAGTAAAATTCGCGTTTGAATTCCGATCACGTGCCTCAAGTCGCACGAAATCGCACTCCGCCGGCTATTTCCGGCATGGCAAGGAGATTGCCTCTACTGTATGACACGACGAGCTACGGCAAGGCATGATCTTGATACCCGACGCTAAATTCCACAATCTACGGAGTGACGGAGCATGGCGAAGCATGGCGGACAGAAATCGCGAAATATTTCGAGGAAATCCGATCGAAGCGGATTCCTGTGATCCGTTCGCAGGGATGCTCTCGTAATGCTGAATTCAAGTGGAACTCTATCACCGTTAATTATGCCGCGCCGGTTTGCGGAGATAAACGATAGACACGATAGACACGCTACCCGTAGGAACGAATACATTATACAAGTCGGCGTGCGCTACCTGCAAATTACAGATGCGAGCGAGCGCGCTAGATAAACGCGGGGACAAAAATGATCGCGCCGTTCGTTCGACGTCGTAATTTATGACAACACACCCAAATGACGGCGAATATTGCAACGCAACGGCGTTTCATTCGCGTTCGTACTTTTTCACATCGCGGCACCGGCGAGATGCAATCCGATCGAAAAATGTACCTCGCGAGTAATTGCTTCGCTGCGCTCGTACATACGCCGCGCTTTTAAACCGCCGGTGGTAATGAGGCTCATTCATAAAATAAATAACGATCCTGTTCGACGAAGAGCAACGAGTAGCGCGCGTCCGCGCGAAACACGACGTCTTAAAAGTTACGTCGGATAACGACCGTACATAACTGCGTACACACATCGGGCCTTTCACGACGTGCGTTTCTCTCTTTTTCGCGATCGAACGCCGTGGGAGAGATAGTAATCGGCAAGGATAACAGACGCGCGATTCGAACGCGCGTTGCGAACAACGGAACAAGAAAAGGCGCATCGCGTTTACGCTTTCGCGGCTATGCTTTCCTGATGATGATCCTAATAAAAAGAAAAAAAAAGAAAAAAAAAAAAGAAAAGAGAAGGAAAAGGAAAGAAAGATTCGCCCGCGGAGCAATTTGCTTGCCGACAGCAAAGATCGCCGCGTCCTTCGCGTCCTTTTGTTATCGCGAACGTTTCCGCCGACGCTGTTAACGCGCAATAGATAAACGCGCAATCGGCAGCGAAAGCGGCGAACCGTACGCGCGAATGACAGCGTTCGATCGCAGCACTATCACGAGCAACGATAAAAGCCGCAAGGATGGCGCGGACGCGGGATCAGTCATGAGTGAATTTATCGCCGGGATGGATAACGGCTAGCCGACCGGTAGCCAGTTCACGGTAATTGATGGTATTCGCCTTAGCGCGGACCTCCGCCACCTTGTATCGCGACTGCACCGACTTGGCGGATACCTTGCGAAGGTGTTTATCAATTACAACCGCCGGCGTCTACTGAAAGTAGCCGATAGCAGGAACTCGTAGCGCGTCTCCGTGACGCTTCTGCGGATAATAATCGCGCAAAGTAGTATCGCTGAAAAGATACATTCGCGATGAATACAGAAGCGGCTGATCGCGATCTCGCGGATAATAATTTTTCGCGGACTATTTATTATCTATCTCGCGGTTAGAGATTCCGTTGACATTGTTCCTCGATCGGCTCTACTTGCGCCATGGCTCTTTCTCTCTCGCTCTCTGCGATTCGCGCGGGGATCGATTACGCCGCGCCGACATGCCGCTCGCAGAAATATGTGTCAATATTTTATAGCGGTTCAATAGCAATGTTTCGCGATTCGCGATACTGATATGATTCATGCGATCGGCCGATCCGGCGCTCAGCGCTGCGATATTTATGGATATCTGCGAGCGGTGTACGTATCGCCGCGTTGTACGTAAATAAAATGCCGTGGCGCGGCGTTCGTTCGTTCGGCGCGTTAATTAAAGCCCGACCCGCCAGATACGAGCCTCTTCTTTTGATTTCGTAAAGTTTCCGCCCTCTTTTCTTCGGGCTAATATCTACGGATAGCCGGATACCGAGCGCGTACACGCGTCCGCGTGTATCTCGATTACGGTGCGCCAAGCTCCCGCCTTTGTTCGACAACTTAATTATGCGTCCGATGAATCGGAGTCGATCGTCCGATGGTCGTTCGCGTTGAAACTGAAAAACAGGACGCCGCTCGCGATCGTCGCTCCGCCGCTACGCGGACAATATCGCCCGTAAATAGCGTCCTTTCCCCGATAGAGTACACGGCGTACATCGATACGCCGATGCGGTTGCATGTTCGGTGTCTCGTACTCATTAGGGCAGATCTACGATCGGCAGACGCCGATCGGCCGGCGAAGGCGATCGGTCATTACGACACCCCGTGTAATTAACTCGAGGCCGGGCTCGCTCGCGCGTGTGCGTGTACGCGCGCAGCGCGGATTAACCGCGCACGCGAGGAGGATGGCGAACGCAGGAGAAGGCAGGAAACGATCCCGCAGCCGCGCTCGCACGATTTACATATTCGAGCGTGTTTATGCGGCCGCGCGGCGCGCCGATGCTTTTATTCGTCCGAGCGGAGCGTCACGCGCCAACACGCTCGCGCGCGGCCGCGAGCGACCGGGCTGACGCCAATTTTCCGGGCTGCGCATTTACGTGTCACGACTTGTCGGGCGCGACGTCCGTCCGCAACAATGTATTATAAATCCAGACATCCGCCGTTCGAAGGCTCGGACGTCGGAACTAGCAATTTTGCCCCTTTGACGATCACCTGGACGAGCGCCCGGACGACTCCCGTGGAATCGAGCTCACGGTCTCTCATGTCTTTGGACATTTCTCGAGCCGAGAGCCGTAGCCGTGGGTCAAAGAGCAGGCGAACCGCGAGCCGTAAAACCGCGGCCGACGAACGGGCTTCGACATTTCCCTTCGCATCGGACGGCTCGCTTTCTACGAGAGCGAATCGCATATCAAGTAGTACCATTAGATCGCGCGATCTCTCACATCTATTGTTTTCGTTGCGTACGACGCGGCAGATGTTATGCAAACACGTATCGATATCTGTTGAACTGAATCTCTCTTTCTCTCTCTCCGAGGCGCAGCGCGCCTACGCGGCGCACGCATGCATCCGCGTTCAGCGAGCGCGCGCCTTCTGCCCGAGGCGTGGGACCGATCCGGTTGTACATCGAGACGCGAGAAACTAATTAGTCGGCGTGGACGATATTGTTCCCCGACACACACGCGGAAATGTCAGAGCCGCAGGCGCGCGGAGTGAAAACCGCGCTGGTCGTTGGCGCTTTCGCGATGCCGCTAAACGCGCCAACTGCGATTTTTCTGGCGGATTCCCATGAACGCGCGAACGCGCTGAGCCACACGGATGAAACACGGATGGCAAGGCCGATGGCGTTCGTCGTGACCGTGTCGACCGTCTCGATTACCATAGTAGAAACGGAACACTCCGCCGTGGCGTTAATTATAAGTCCATTAAGCAGCGTTTGCAGTGGTAATGGCCGACGCGGCCGAGCGCCGCGCTCTACGATGTCCGCTTAATGCAACAAGTTGGCGATTTGCGTAAACGCGACGAGCGAAACCCCGTATTATTCAGTGTGTCGACCTTGGCTCACTTGCGATTTCGAAAACCGCTGAGTGATTTCACGAACGGCGTGCAAAAGCGACTGAAGCACGCCTAAACGGATGCCACGCGCGTTTGCTTCCTCTCGGGCTGCATAATGAACATTCGATTGCTCGCGTGTTCCCTCTCGGGAATTCGAGGCAAATAGGACTTTGGGACGTGAAACAGACGTGGAATCCGTGCGCATCCGATCTCCGTTTACTTTGATCGGTCGAGCAATCTTCTCGTACAAACTCTCGTACAAACTCGCGCGTGCGACTGATATCTCCGCAGAGGAATCGATCGCAGAAGATCGAACCAGACTTCCTCCAGCCTCCAGATTTCCTCGAGCCTTCGAGACATCGCTTTCGTCCTCGCGGAAATCACCCGCGAGATCAACGTACCGTTGCCTTCTCCGCCTACACGTCGCGGAAAGAATCGCGAGTACTGTTATGAGAGTAGCTACTCGACCGATCGCCGGCAATGGCACCGCATCGCGGTCAAATATCTCGCTGTTCCCTCGTGCTTAATGCGCAGCTACCGGGTGGATGAATCACGGTGCAGCCCACGAATGCCGATCGATCCCTCCGTGAAAACGAAGTTACGTGAGCACCGCGTTGCCTTTTACGAACGATCCTCGCCGGCGGTTCCGAATAATCCGATTATCGGCGATAAGCTATCGACGCAGATTGCCTTCGTTTCACGTATTAATAAGTACGATAGAAATGTTTACATCGAGATTACACGGCGATTCGCCTATCACCGGGCGATTCACCTTTTTAATATCCGCGGCGGATTGGCTTCCTTGGAGGATCTATGCCGATCGTCCACGCCGCGTTTTGTCATTTCAGAGTATAATGATAGTGTGCTTGTCGCACACTGATAGGAGGTGCTCGCGACCTACTGCACGCGCAATCCGAATGACAGTTCGTCCCCCGTCACTTACGAAATCAGAATGCGTAGTGCGAGCAACGCGCGAGAGCGTAAACAGCAGCCTCGCGTACTCTAGACAGACAGCTGCCTGTCCCCACGATCGACCGAAATTCGGGTCGAGTGCTCGATTCCCCTCGTCCATCCGTGTTTCCTGCCAAGGGAAAACTAGCACTTGCCCGGCGCACGAAACTTTCCTCGCGGTCTAACAAGCAAAAACCGCACGCGGGACGAGCGGTCTCGATGCAAACGAAAGCATCATGGACCGAGCGCTGGAGCGAGGCCCGCGGCCTGATCCGCGTGTTCTCTCCTGTGATTTTAATTACAAATGAACGCGCTGTATCAAATCGAGCTCTCGAGCTCGCTGGATGATTTATGCGTGCTTGTAAGCCTGAAAGCCTCAGACGCGTATGCAAATACGAATATCGCTGGACGAGCGCGTTAAGAGCGGAATATCTCCATTTCCGTCGTAACGAATGGTCATAAGGATTGACACGCTCGGACAGTTTGCAAGAGAGACGACAAATTATATCAAACAACCGCCACCCGAGTATTCGGTATCATTCCTCATTAATATTTGTGGACTGTCGCGGAGGAATGTCGCATTTCCAAGGCTTCGCACGTGGAAGGCTTCGTACTTTGGAAACCTCTCGACGTCGTCGTCGTCGTCGTCGTCGTCGTCGTCGTCGTCGTCGTTGAAACTTTTGTTCCGGAACGAGAGAAACGCACGATGATCGCAGCAGCAGTCAAGCGGCAATCAGGGAGGAAGGATGATTTTCTGTTAACAACTCTCCGATCGAAATCGTGAATGTGGACGGAAAGATTGCATTCGATTTCGAGATTATTGCATCATTTACGATTTCAGATTTCTCCTATCAGATTTCACGTCGCCTTGACGGGATACAGCATCCACGAAGGTTCATCCTTGGTTGAGGAACAGCGAGCGTGGAGCGTAATTTTTTAGGCACGAAGATTTCACTAGCAAATCTTTTTGGTTATCTGGGCCATGCGGATGATAATTGCGAGGCGACACGAGGCCGAATAATCGGGCCGAGATAGCCGAGATACCTGCGACCGAAATAAAAGTCGAAAGCGAAACGTGACGTTTGGTTAAATTTCATAGAGTTAATCGCTCGAACTTTGTACCGTCGAATCGCGATATCGACGTACTCTTTCCTCGACGATAACAACAGCCTGATCGGTGAATCGAGCGTTTTCCAACTAAAGAGAGAGAGAGAGAGAGAGAGAGAGAGAGAGAGAGAGAGAGAGAGAGAAATGATCGTGCATCGAACATTGATTGTTTATTGGGACGAAAGTATCTGGCACGCGAGAGAAGCACGAGGAACATTTCGGCAAGTCGCGATTCCGTAATGGCAGCCGGAACATAACGATCGCGAGTGAGTCGATTCAATAAATTATGACGCTGCGAAAACGCAGCCGTGCTGCCGCCGTGCTTCCTGATTCCATCTTCCTGCGCTACAGTGAAAGTAATTCGTAACGGTAGAGTCCCCGATGCCACGTAAGTGGCAGAAGCGCGGGATCGCGATGATTTTTATCGCGATCGCGATACCGATGAAACGTCACCGTCGATGGACAGCACGTCGACATTTTCGATAGGGTCGAAATTCACGCGAGATCCGCGAAAGGCCGGCGCAACGATACGCAAAGCTTTTGCTTGGATTTTGTCCGTTTTCGTTCCCGTGGAAAAATCGCACGAACATATATGAAACATCGCCGGCGTGGGAAGAGAGGGCCGCTTATCGCTCTATCGCGCCCGCATGGCACCGGCTAACGCAACGTTATCGCGCGCAAGTATATTCGCGCGGGTAATGCGTATTCCTGACGTGTACTCGGCTGTCCGCCGCCGATTGGTCGTCTACCTGCTTGCCCGTGCCGATATAGGTTTTTGTTCGACGATATAGTTGATTTAATGGCAAGCTTATGAATCTTGAGAAAGGCTACGACCGATTCGATTCCGCGTCGAAGCTGAAGAAGCAGGGAACCAGAATTTCTTTCTCCGCGCCTTCTCCGGAGTCTCCCGATGATTGCATCATCTTCCAGATTGCAGATTCAGTTGTCGTTGTTAATCACGCGAGAAATGTATTACGTAAAGACCGCAGAATGGAATGGAATCTCGCGCGAGATTACGAGATCGCATTGTCGCGAGGGAGAGGGATATAAAAGTTATTCTCCCTCTGGAAATCGTGATTATTACACGCTCGCTGCTATCGGCGATTCTACTTCTAATTAATCCAGATCCCGAGCGGAAAGCTAATCATAAGTAAAGTCATAAATAAAGATAAAAGAGACTCGATTAAGGCGATACCAGGCGGTGCGTCGTGACGCTCGCTCGGACAAAGCGCACAATTGCTTAGGAATTAGCGCAATTGTGCTGTCAAGTGTTGCGTGACGCGTTCGACGGCAAACAAATAAATTCGCGTAAGCAATATTTACATAATTTTACTTGATCACGGTAAGCCGTGACGTGTTTGCGCGATGCCAAGGATTATGCGCGAGGAAGGAAGCTGCATCACGCAGAAGCGCGCGGCCAACCTACTTTCACACTTGGCAACGGGCTGCACTCGGATTGGCAATTTAAAGGCGCTCGAGCCGTCGAAACTGAATTACGTTGCAATAGCTTGCGCCGATCACGGATGTCTCGACGGATTACGATGGATCGACGAAACTGCAACGCAGCGGTGGAAACGCTCAGATTTGGATACCGCCGAGCAGATCGCGGACGATCCCGCAGCAGGGATCATGAAAAGCGTCGATCGTGTGAAGGCAAAAAACACGGGGAAACAGTCGCAGCAGCGGAAACGCTGCGGCACGATAACTGCGGTAACACATGCAAATTGGATTCAGACTATGTAGATTTCAGACGGGCGAACGTCTCCTGCTTTGACGGCCATCGGAGATACGGCAGGGCGTTCCGCGCGAACCGCGTTTCCGCGGAAACGAAAAAGAGAAAGAAAAACGAAAAAAAAATGTGTCGCTTTCCCTCTTCTGCTCGAAAGATGCGATTTCATGCCTATCAGTCAATGACGTGTGGCGAGCGGCCGAACGGTAGCGGAGAACTACTATCGAGAACGATTATGTGCGACAAAGACGTAAGCGCGGTGTCATTCCGTCGAAATTAATGGCATAACTGTATATGCTCGCGATATGATTTATATCCATGATATATATTATACAGGCTGCTCGACTGCTCGAAGCCGATGCAGAAATGACGTTCGCAGCCTTGCGCGAAAAGATGCGAATGACCGAATAAAAACGCAAGCCCTTCCCAAGCCCGCCCCTCCCCTCCCGCCAAGTTGCGCTACGTGCGGCGTTTAAATAATGCGATTTTATGATTCACCGCTCTCGGTTCGCCAATAACGACAATAACGGGAGGAAATGTCGATAAATATTCAATCGATTCCTTAAATGGCGAGTGATGCATGATCTCGGAAGCGACGCGCGATCGAAGCTGAGACTCTTCTCAGCGATAAGCCTCTCGCCTTTCGGTTTAATTATGCCTCGAGAGTGTAAACGGCGGAGTGCGGAGAGTCCCGATTTTATTTATAAAATCGTCGTTGTCTTTACGCGAGAGCGTACCTCCGCGAAATAATGAGTCATTTCAAGGCTGCGCGACAGCAAGGTCAGCCATTTTCAGAATTAATGTAAAAGATAAGCCCGCACTGTTTGCGTTTGCGCGATGTTTCTTCTACCGCGGCATTCGCGTTGTTTACTCGCGAATGATCGGTCGATCGCAAACAGTAAACGGTGATAAATATGCAGAGAAAATAAAGGAAACGGCATCAATTAAAAAGAATTAATCTCATCCGGTTAAATTGTTCCAGTGAGAGACCTTTTCGCGGATGCCGCTCCTTGAGCTCTCTTTCTTCTCGATCCGACTGCATTCCCACATTCCGCCAACAAAGCCGGACGGAACAAAGCCAGCCCGTCCGGCAAGGTATGATCGGAGTATCGCGGAGCGATTTCCGAGCAGGCGGAAAACACATGATAAACGCTTCTCTCAGCAGCCCGAGCCGAAGGAATCGAGAAACCCGTTCGCGGCGCGTATCCACTTGGCGACTGACGAAATCGCCCACGCGCATCCCGCCTCCATAGGTGAAGCAGCGGGAAACCGTTGCAGCGGAACGGCCATCAAAATGAGACGTTAGCATGCAGATCGCAGATCGTCGAGGTATCGACACCCACGACGAGCGTTTCGAGCGCTCGCCGAGAGTTTTTGGCGGTACTTTCTATTTCTCGCGCGCGAGCAATCAGGTCAGGTCGGCATTCGCTGACTGGTCGATCCTCCTGCGGCGATGAGTCAGGCAGGCGGCGGCGCGATTCCGCGACTAGGCCCGGCACTTTGCGCTTCGCGGGACGCGCGTCGCCGCGCGGAGGAAATCCGAGCGGCCGCCGCAAAGAACGTAGCGTAGAGAATGCGTAGAAAGTATCTGTCACGGGGTAGGGCGCGTAGATGCGAATCTCGCCAGGAGGGCTCTCGGCAAGAAGTACTCTCATTTTCCACGCTCCGGTGGACGGCGACAAGGTCTCGGCGATGGGGCCCGGGAGATGGATGGGGATGATGGACGCGCGGAGCGCTGGAGAACGACGGCCAAGGCGCCAGGACAAAGGGTAAGGACGCGTAAGAACCGACTGGGATCGAGGAATGTGATAATAACCGGCGAGGCGAGCTAACTAATTGCCGCACACCGACGCGTGCAGCGAGAAACGCTCCTGCGACCAGCGAAACGAGCCGTTCGCCGGAAGAACGCGATCGTCCTCGCTTCGTCCACGTTTCCACGAGGAATTCGCCGCATTTCGCATCTCCGATCGTACATACCGCGCTACGATCCGCCGATAATAACACCGCGTTGATTCTCAAAAGGGTTGCAAGCGTTGAATTTCTTGCTCGCAGCGGGTCGAGCTGAGAAACAGCGGGAGCCTCGATCCTCTCCTTGAGATTATTTCAATGAGACGTTGGATTTGTTTCGTGTATTATTTTTCATCAAGTAACTTTGGAAACAGATGGCAATAGTCGATGTATCGACCTTGAATTTTCCGAAAGCGCGTTTCGTGCGCTTTATATGATACAATTGTTAGATTATCCCGCGGATAACGCTGGTAACGTTAACGCATCATTATTAACGAGTCATCTCCTTCCGAAAACATCTCATGTTGTCGCAACCCAAATAAAAAGAGAACACGGGTCAAGGAGTGCAGCCTGCCGCGCACGGGCGCGGGGAAATTGGCATTTAAGCGAAGATGGCCGGCAATTTAGCGACCTCGCATACCAGGCATTCTCGCGACTCTTAGAGTCGCGCGTTCCAGTTTCAAATCACCTCGCCTTAGTTCCGCATCTCCCGCGACTTGTGCATCCGATGATTCCGATCATCGCGCGTCTCTCGCGTTCACGAAATTCTACTCGAGGTGCTACGCAATAGGAAACGCAATACAGGAAGTGAAATGTTAATCGAAGAGGAGAGCACGCAGCTGCGCACGACAGCGACAGCAGCAGCAGCAGCAGCAGCAGCAGCAGCAGCAGCAGCAGCAGATGTCTAATCGTCGCCTGACAACAAAATCGATTACCGGCTACACTTGGCGGCGAACGGAGAAGCATTCAGCGAGCGCCGTTCTCGCGCGCGGCTTCGCGCGGCTCTCATAAGCCGCGGCGATAGGCTCGGCGGCGATAAAAGAAAAGAAAAGAGAAAAAAAGGGAGGGAGGGATGGGGAGGGGAAGAAAAGCAAAGAAATCGGCGCGTCGCGTAATTTACATATCGCCGGCAACAGATATCCTCGGCGGTTAATCGCCGTTAAGGATACATCCCGATGGGTGCATTACCGTGCGTAATTGTGAGCTTACACGAGCGGCATAATGGCCGGTCTCTATCGTTCCGCGGAGATATACGGCCTTTTAATTAGCCGCGCGAACCGCTCTCTCGTTCTCTCCTTCACACACGCGCGCTCTCCTCCCCATCGACTCCTCTGACATTATGTTAATATCGAGACGCGCTTTTATTATCTCGCGGGGTAGTTTCGCGTCTGTCCGAGGCGCGAGAGCGCGCGGAGCGTAACCGTAGGACGCGCAGCACGCGATATGGTGCCGCGTGTAGGCAGATAACGATCCGCTAACGACGTTGCCCGGGCATTGCCGAGGGAAAATGGACTGTTACGTTATGTTCTGACGGTCGCTTCGCGCCACGAGGTCGCCAACATCACCGCGCCGAGATGCGCCGCTAACGCTGTATCCCGCGTTTTCGTTCTCGTTCGGATCAACGTCGAACCGGACGACGAGGACCAATTGTGAACGGGTTTGCCAATCGTGGGAATCGTGCGCTGATTAGATCGCACGATCGCGTCCAGCTGCTTGGTAGGATATAAATAACTGATGAACGGTCGTGGCCGACCGTTGTATCAATCATTTCCTCGGAACGAGATTCTCTCGGACGAATCGGCGGCGATGCATTCGTGTTCATCGCGGACCATACGATCAGATACGACAAGCAATCGTGAACCATCCACGAATACCATGCGGAATCGAGGATCGGAGGCGGAAAGGATTCGCGAAAGGACGGAACGTAACGGAAACAGGATGAACAGGTCACACGCGTCGATAACGAAGCGTTCGGTTAGGGGAAGATTACGATTGACGAACGGAACAGCCGGAGGAAGGGCAAAGACGGACGAAGAGGAGAATCGCGAGGCAACGGACGGAAAAGTAATGAAGCAAAATGTAAAAACGCTAAATAGTGGGAACTAAACAGTCATTTCGCCGGAAGACAAAGGATAACGGAAAAGACGATTTGTAAGGTAGCTAATGGAGGCGGTGGAGCGAGTATAAAGGAGTCGAAGCGAGCAGCGCCGGACTAGAAAGACAATCGCTCGTAGTTAACGGTTATAATCCGAAAGGGTATGCCACTGGCCGCATCAAGAGGTCGTTTTGCTTATTGCCTTTAAGAGACACCGCCACGCAACGCTACGGCGTTAACCCCGGCGCTCTCGTACTCTGAAAAGATCGTTCGCCGAGCGGACGCCTCGGATGCTGATCGTGCGTGTCTGCGACAGCGATCTGACCAGCGGAATAAAAGACGCGCGATGGCTTCGTTGAAGCAAGGAGACGCGGTGCGCGGAGTCAATCTCAATCGCAACTATGATGCAACTCACGTGCCGCGTAAGCCGGATGCATGCGTCACTCTAATAGGAGAGACGAGGGAGATCGATCGGTCAAATTCCTCCTCGTTGAATTCATTGTGAGATGATCGGATCTATCGGTTGGCCGAGTGCATCAACGGGGAACGACGCCCTTCTCTATCGCGTGCTTCCTCGAAGCACTATCGATACAAGACGGAAGTAATAAGCGATTACGATTGATTGAGGGTCTTTACGGTCGATAAGGAGGGTCGGCGATCGCATATTGACAGCGAGGGATAACGCGGGGGGAAAAGACGAGGGAAAGGGGCAGACGGCAGAGGCGCATAAACGTCACGAGTAGTGGAATTGTCGTCGTCAGCAGGGACTTCGGCTAATTCCCTCTCGTCTAAGAACTCAATTCCGCCGGAGCAATTACCGCGTGGCAAATAATTTCTGTCCCCTTGCCTCGTGCAACATTCCGCCGTAATGACGATGCTGCACGGGGAGGTGCGGATAGACTGGCATCGGCTTAGCGCACACAAGAGAGACCGAATTCCCAGAAGACGATGCAGAAACGTCGCAACAAAGGCGGTCTTGTTCCCCCGTCCACGTACAAGCCATCGCGCGCGAGAGGAAAACTTCATGGCGGGCACCTTTGACTCGCGATAAGATTCACGGCACGGTGGCGCCTTGCCCGTGATAATCGATCAGTAAATTCCATTAATCGTACGCTAATCCAAAATGGATCAAAACGGATTCGTTGGCGACCCCTCCCCGATAACCGTTCCGACATTGCATAATTGCATTTACGTTATCATCATCCCGTATCGCGATTGCTCTGAGGAAATAACAAGAAGGGATATCTGCGAAATTAAAGCGAGAATATTAGCCATCTGAGAAATGCCATCTTTCCAATTTATTAACCACCGCGAGGATTACCGTACATCTCGCTCAGCTCGGCGCGGCGCGAGTTACTTGATTGAATATATTATACGCGAAACGAAAGTTGTTAATTACGCTTACGCGCTAATGGCACTCGTGTCATTTCTACGGGGAGAAATTAGAGCCCGGTGTGGTAATGGTAAATATTTCCTGGCAATTGGATGGGACATGCGATGTTTACATGGCGAGTATCGGCTCGCGTGCAATCGGCCATTAAAAATAAAAATGCGCCCGCGTTAATAGGTGGCCCCCAAACCCAAATCCGGGAGCAGTTTTTTAAAGTCGGCCGCTCACGCGCGTAGCTCAGAGCGAGATTAATAAGTCGCTATTAATTAATACCAAAGAAAAATACTCGGTCCAAAATCTGAAAATAACGGGAACCGGCCGAGCCGTGGGGGACGCGGCCGCTCGTGTGCCGTTATGACGCCGCAGTCGGCTGAGTCGGCATTCGCGTCAAACGACTGGTGAACTTCACAATTAATATCGTTATAATTAATCACGAGCTCTCGTCGGCGAGCGCCGCCTCCGCCGCGCCGCGAGCGGATTTCACGCGGCTCGAGGACTTTTCCGGCACGATCCATCTCCGAATCGATTACTCGCTCTTGCCGGATCGTCTCGCTCATAAATCAACGCGGCGAGTCGCGCAGGAACAAGGCACCATGAATCGGTTTCCATTTCGGGCGTTTCCAATCCGCGGATTCGCGCATTCGCGGATTCACGCGGTGCGCTCGTGTGAGTGAGCCGATTTCTCGCGCGGCTTCATCTACGCGCTCGCCGTCGTCCCGAGCAGGAATCAGGCGTGCGACGACGCCTGGAACGAGATCGAGGCTATTCGCGGATCGTTCATTTCGCTCCGCGCACCTGGACGTCCCGCGGAGGCCACGCGGTTGCCACACGGGCCGCGGAGAACGGCGCGATCGGTTCGCGAACCGTTTCACCGCGCGTCGTTGGCGAATCCGCTTTTCAGCCGATCGATCGTTTCACCGATCCGGCTCGGATTGGCTGTCGTAAAGTTGTACCGTAAGACAGATTTCATGCGTACATCGTGGATGAGCGCGTTGAATCGCGCCGGATCAAAGTTGACAAGTTGCCCCGACCGGGGATGCCGCAACAGCGATCGGCGATCGAATATATATTGACTGCGTCTCTCGACTGCGCACCCCCCCCCTCTCCCCGATATAGGTGTTGCTCCTCGGATGGAACGCGTGATGGGAACACGCGTAATCTTGGAAATAATGGAACGCGTCGATCTTACTCATGAATTGGCGCAGATGCATGCGCCAATCGTGCGTCAAGATTACATTTGACAGCTTCCGACGAAGTGAAGGCAAAGTGAAGCGATCGAGACACTTGAGCAGAGTAATGGCTGCGAGTAATCGCGATATCAGAGCGCGATATCAGAGCGATAGCGAAATCGTACGTTCATCGAATGCGATGAAAAGTAATAAGGTAATAAATCAAGCGGAGCAATTTGCAAGCATAATTAGAACGGCATTCGCCTAACGAACTCCTGAATATCCGCGCTCACGCGTGCGCGCGTGTGCGTGAAATAATGGAGCGCGTTTAGATCATGTTTACACGCGAGGTGCTTTCTTCACTGTACGCTCGATGCGACAGAAACGCAAGCGAGGAATACGCAAGCGGAACCGATGCAACCGTACGGGCACAATGGAACTTTCCAAGTCGGGGCATTTTCTCATCACGAGCAGAGAGCGTTCCGGTAGCGAAAATTCTCGGGTCAGAGGTGCGCACCGAAGCACGGAGAACCTTACGGCGTTCCCTCCGTGAATTCAAAGGTCTCGGACATCGTTAACGGTCGAACAACAGTATCGAATGAACAAGCGCATCCATTGGAAGTGTCATGTTAGAGCCGCGTAATGAGCCGTCACTCATTTTCCACCTAGATTACCGTATCGGCTCGTTACCTCTTACCCCGGGAGCGATCTGAAAGCGCTTTAAGCGGCACGAATGTATTTCGCGGCTGGGAAGCCGACAGGGTGAGATCATCCGCGATGTCAGGACTCCCCAGATCGATCGGACGATCGATCGTATCCGACGACGCAATTAGGAGCACGCGGTGAGCACCGGGAATCGCTGCGCCGCATCCGCGCGGCGATTTCCAAAGGAGAGACCGCTGCGAGTCTAATTGTTATTAATTAGACCCGAGATCGCGGCCGCGACTCCGATCGAGAAGCGTCAATCGATAAGGGCGACCTGTTAACCCGCTGCAAGGTGAACGCAATTAAAGCTCGTGACTTTGAGCAACGAATAGCGGTTCGTTTAGCGAGATGGTCGGCGTCAGTAGTCTGCGCAACGCGCGTTTCTTCAACGCGAATGGGAAATGCATGATCCGGAATCTGGATCGCTGCGATCTTCTCCACTCGCGCCGATAAGAGGGAAATTTCTCTCAATCGATCGAACCGGAAACCGTGAACGGCGAATTAAGCTCGGTGAGCAGCGGCCAGCGGAATTAAGTCCGCGGGAATTAACGCAAATAGCCAGACATCCGGCGATGTCGGCGCGGAAACGCGGAAACGTACACACGCTATATTTATAACAGCGCGCGCGAGAGTTAAGCGGCAAAGTGGCGCGATGCTGAAAGCATCTCGGGCCGGGAACGATTCGCGCCGAACGTTCGTCGGAATCGCATCCGATTTCGCGACTCGATAAGGTAGCGTGGCGCCCTTCGAAGCCGCGAATCTGCGTTCGCGCTTTCGCGAAGGAAGGACAAGCCAGAAGGACGAGCGGAGAGAATAACTCGGAGTCTGCAGGCAGACAGCAGACGAGGGGAAAGACGGTGATCGTTTCGCTCAGCTGTTTCTTCTGCTTCTTGCGGTCGTATCGAGCGAATAGTTCCCAGGCTTCGCTCGATTACTTCTTAGAGCCGGCAGGCCGATTCCTGTCGCGGTAACCGATCTAGCGTATAAATCCCGGACAGTGTAAGTCAGCGCGCGACGAACGAGCGTTAATTAAAATGGGGAAAAAGGCGAAAATCGAGTCTGGGCTCGCCTTTTGGTGCGTGCCACCGCGCGCGGATCTCGTTCGCGATCTGGATCGCTTTCGGATCGATTTCGATTTCGAAGATCGAGCTGGATCAGTTAGACCGCCTTTACATCTGTATGTTCGATGTTAAATGTCAAGATTGAGACGATGGCGATGCAAACGCTCGAGCATAACGAGCATATCTACGTATCGCGTGTTATGTATATACGTGTCATATATTTGGTATCGATCCCTCTATTATTGTAAACTCACATTTTTTTCCTCCCCTTCCCCCGCCCCCCCCCCCCCCCCCCCCCCCCCTCTCCCCCTCCCCGCCGATCGGAAGCTAACGGGACTGCGAGCGGAGCTTCGCTGCCGGATAACGCAGCGATATTATTTACGATATCGTTATTCTTTTTCTGACACGAAACGCCGGCGCGGCGCTGAAAACGGATTCGCTGAGCCAGTTCCTCCCCGCGCAACCAATATCCCTCCCCCCGGCCCGGGCGCTCTCCCTCGATCGATCGATCGATCGAATGGATATCACTCGGCGTACGATGATATCGTCGAGTAACGGTCTGGACGAATTGCTTTCACCGTATCTCACGTACGAAAGTACGTGGCGGCGATAAGAATTTCGGCGATATCATCTCGCGGCCGCATCGGCGCAACGGCGATCCGATTGCTGAACGGATTGCTCGAGTCTGTTAACGACTCGTTAACGTTAATTTTCGGGAGGCAGAGATCGCTGCGGCGATCGCGAATCTCTTCTCGACGAATCGGAATTCGTTCGCCGGAGCAGAATCGTTCCGGAGGAATCGAATTCCGTTGCGCGGAGACGGATTAATTTCGTAAATCCGGCCGCAGTCGTCTAGAACAAAGACGCGATCGATCGTGTCTGCGCGCGTGAGGACGAAGACATTGCAAATGGAGTGTGAAATTTTAGGTTTGCGGAACGATCGCTTGCCGAGGGGAAGGTCGGCATTATCGATTAGCCGTGGCCACTGTCGGAGCCAGCGAAGTGCACGAAAGCCTCAAGGATGCGCTCAGGTAGCCACGTCAATATCGGTGTAGCGATGTTTGTTGCTGGTGATAATAATCATCATCGCCATCGCACGATGAGAATCCTGCATAAACGAGCTGCAGGATGCGCGATTAAAAAAAATCTAATATCTTCTCTCTGGCTCTTCAAGCTTCGGGAACGTAGTGCAAGTCGCAAATGAATCGTCGCGAGATTATTACTCGACCATTCGCAGATTCCGAGTTGGCGATCGTATCGGCGTCTCTCTGCCGCCGTTACGTGCGAGGTCACGCGACGAGCAGATGACAAATAAAAAAAGCGGAGCAAAACGTCGAGTAGCCGGCGAAAGATGATCTGTCAGTATCCAAACAGTAATCGTAAACATATAACCACAACAATCGCGAACGTTAAATCGGAGAGCAAAGCGCAAAGCGTTTGAACGTCGCGGGTAGAGTATAACGCAACTGTTTTTCGACGACGATCCGTTAATGCGGATCGCCGCGCTTCGCAGGCGGCTTCGCGCCGCTTCCTGATTCCAGAGAAATCGATCTCGCCCTACCTCCGTATCCGAAACTTATTGCTCCCGAAGACCATCCTGTTGATGCTGCTCGCTAGATTGTAAACACACAGATTCAACATCTGTCCGATGAACGAGCCGCGGTCCGCCGCCGTGAGGGAACTCGGGTCATTGTACGCCGGTCTCGGCGCACCTCCCTCGCGACACCGCCTAACACTGGTCGATCGATGCCGAAAGAGTCACACATCTGTCGTCATTCCTCATTCGCGCCCGTTTCGTCGACGATCACCTCGGCAACGAGGGAAACGCCAGCGAGAGGAAACGAGGGATGCACTTTTGCCGGACACTCTGGATCGCGCGCGTGCACTGACAGCTGTCAACCAACACCGAGCGCGAGGCAGCCCGAATGACTCTCGATACCGTGTTCCGTGAACGCTGTCAACGGAATGACTCGCACAGCACAGCTTGTAGAGCGTTGGTGGAGTCGTGCGAATGTGGGGGAAGGCCGTGGAAGTGGGAGGAATAACGAGCAGGAGAGAGAGAGAGAGAGAGAGAGAGAGAGGAGGGGGGAGGAGGAGAGTGAGGCGGAGGGAAAGAGAAGCGTTTATCGGCGTTCTGAGGTAAACCTGCTGACGATGGATGTGGCGACATCGGGGCATCGGGGACAGCTTTGTTCATTGCGACAAGGTGGAAAGGTTGGAAGCTGGAAACCACGTGTCTCGCAGAAGTGGATGGATGGAACAAAAGGAGCAACATCTGTGATCTTTTGTGTCGGAGGTGTGCAGCATCGAGCTTGATTGGATGGAGAACGATCGCGCCGGCAGAGAGCAACGTGTCCGTTGCTCGCATGTGGATCACATGAATCACGATACTGCGATCCAAAGTGGAATCGTGCAAACGCTACCCTTCTCCCTTTTTCTCTCTTTCTCTCTCTCGGATTTACATTAATGCCGCTGATGAAGTTTCGCCGAGTATCGATGCAACGTCGAGATCCAGCGTCTCCGGTAAAAATCGGTTTAATCGGATGTCGAAGAACGTTGCCGGAGAGATCTCGGAAATAGGCGTCCCGATTGCGATCGGACGCGATGAATCCGAATCTGCCTCCATGAAACGTATAGGTGACGATGGCTCGTCGCCGGCGAGAAACCGCTCCGGATGCTCGAACGCGTTTCATCGATAACGCGCGGCTAAAGATAAATCGCGTCGTCTACCTAGGGCGATCAACGCGCACCCGCCCCGTCACCACTCGCGGATCACGAGAAAGAAGCTTCGATTGACGCGTAGCGGGTAACTGTGTTTTTCCTTCCTTCCCTTTCCTTGTTGCCACGCACATTTCCGCCGAACCGAGCGCGAGCCATGATCCCGCGCGGCGACTCGCAACCTCCTGCAAGTCGTAACTCGCTTTCCTCGCGGGACAACGTTCGTAAGTTACGACCGCGAGAGCCCGAGAGTCGTAGCCGTGAACGCTGTAATTTATACGTTACAACTGCCGAAGTTACGGAGCGGAGGCTTTATGTAGCCGCAAAGACGTCGGGGCCCGCGGAGACGCGGCGAGCATCGCTCGCGCGCGCCGCTCCGCACTTTTCAGCTCTGTGATCATCGGTCGCGCGGTTGGCAAAAATACGCGATAGCCGGTCGACAGGAGAGAAACCGTGCCGGGTCTCGTCAATATGAGCCTCTAAGTTCTCTTGAAAGCGGGGACGCCCGTTCGATTCTCATCGCGATCGATCGATGTCTCCAAGCGCATTCGCCGGTGCGTAACTCCTGACACGTCGCATCTCTCCTCTCCTCCGAGTACAGATACATTCATCAGAAGCGAAGGGCGGTCTCGGATCCCGCGGCGCGTCGGGGATGCCGCCGAACATGTTTTTAACAGTTTCCCCGATCCGCGAGGAGCTCCGGTCCTCCTTTTTCGCATTCCCGTGTAATAACAGATCTCCGCTCTCTCGCCAGGCCCGGCTCTCGCTCGTCCCGAGATAGAAAACCGGCACAGCCTCCGGCGATTGTCGTAGGTAAGTGAGTTTGGTGTACATCAGCGCTGTGTACGCGTGTTACCGTGCGTGCGTTCCATTCCAGGCACCGAATGCTATCTCTGCACTCTCACTTTGAAATCCTGCGACGAAATGTTGCTTCCCCCAGCCTCCCGTCGTTTTCGGCGGTCCAGCTGCCGGTCGGAGAGATCCTCCAGCGCTCTCGGGGAGAGCGAGATTGAGATGAAGGAAAGAGAGAGAGAGAGAGAGAGAGAGAGAGAGAGAGAGAGAGGGAGAGCGCGCGCGCTGCCATTCAGTCAAGGCCGTCACGAGATTTTGATCGAGCGAAATGCGACTATCTCGGGAAACCTTCGGATCCAAGCTGCGATCAGATGCGCGGACATTTCTGTTGGCTCGCGCGCCGCGAGCGATCGAATGATGAATAGCATTCGCGATTCGCCGCGACGCTCGCTCATCGATAATGTCAACCGAAAGCTATAAAATGTACACGAAATGTACACGAGATACCTCCGAGCTTTACGATCGTTCCCGCGGAGGTAAATATGCTTACCTGGACGATGAGTAAGTATCGTCAAGCGCAGTTATTTTTACGCGGCCGTCTCCGCGAGCGAGAGAAGCGTGAGAGAATCGAGATACATTTCGACGAGGTGGATTCGGAGAGATGGCGAATCTAGCGTCCGATGATCGGACCACGTCCCGACGTCCCGCGTCTATTCTTATTCGCCAGACTGAACTTTCGAGGAAGAAAGCACGGAAGAGAGGAGTTACATTCCGAATTTAGGCGGGCAGCTCTCCAAAATCGCGGCGGCTCGCACAGACTCGTCACGGCGATACGAAAGTCGCGCGACCGCGTCGGAAAACTATTCCGCAGCGGAATAGTTGAGAGACGAGCGAGCGCTCGCGAATTGCTGCAAAGCACCATAGCGAATAATCGTCATTGGATATTGTCGCGAATAGCCGGTCTCGGGATGCTGCGAGAGTCGAGGCGCGAGACAGATTTACGACGATGCAGCTGAGAAACGGGCGTTGGCTATAGATATGCACACATATATATATATATATGTTTTTCTTTCCTTTCGGCACGTCGATACTCTTGCATCGATATCGATACAGCGAGATATAGCGATAGGCGAGGCGTGAAAAATAGCGCCGTCTCGGGATACCGCGATGAAAAGCCGACGTCATCCGGATGACGCTCGCTTTTAATTATCGCCAAAGCCGGAACATTGAGCGTGAACTTGTGCTCCTGTGAAAAGCTCGTGTGGACTTATGCGGAGCGCCGGCTCTAGCCGTCTAGTTACATTTTATCAACGGACACAACGCCGCTTATCAATGCACTTCCGCGCCGCGAAAAATGAGACAGCCCGCCGTTTAGAAAGCGCGTTTCGCTCTCGTTTCCGCTTACGGAGTGACAGACTGCGAGAAGCGGGACAACGCTAGGCTTCTTCGTGCATATTTTTCTTATCACGGTGCTCGGACGTGGGGAAAGTCCTAGGCACCGACTCGAAGAGTGCCGCGTTCCGCGAGGAACGATTTTTCGATCGCCCGCTCGACAAACTCGGCGAATACGTGTACTCGACGCTGGAACGAACGTACATCACTCGTGAATTTACTCCGATTCCCATTCGAATCCGTTGAATTGTAACGTTACGTTGCGAATGTAGTAGCGAATGCCACGTTAAATCCGAAATTTGTGTCGCGCTGAAAATCATGCGCGATTCATGCGACACTCTCGACGTGCTCGTCGCGCTCTGGGCGGATGTATATCCTTTTAAGCATGCTTTAATAAGGTTCATGTCGCTCTTGATTTTTCAGCTTTAGCGCCGTTGCGTATCCCGGCCGCTGTTTCGCGGGAAATAATCTGGAATCGGCTGCGCTGTGGAAATAAACCCGGCGCGGCCGAGGTGCAATCTTGCGAAACGTCGCTTTAAAGAGGATCAAGATGCGTTTCTAGACGTTCGCCCGAGAACAGACCTTCGCTCTTCGACGGGCAAAAAAATGATGAGCCGACACGGAAAAAGAAACTCTGTGCCAGGAATAGACATCGCGGAAAATGCCGATCGTAAAGCAACGTGCAACGCGCTACTGAAATAGCCGCGGAAAGGAGGAATATCATTTTGCATCCATAGAGCGCGTCATAAACGTTCTTATAAATAGCATTCCCCGTTTCTCGGCGGTGTTATCGATATTTCGAAACGCGGTTCCTTCCGCAGCGAGAGAATCACTCTCGGATATCCGCCAGAAGATAGAATTAATCAGGTCCGACGAGCGGCGGATCTTGCGGATAGTTGAAAGTTGTGCGTTATGCTGATCAGTCTCGTAGAGATGATCGCGGCCATGTCTATGTTCGAGCCTCTCGAAACGGCGGTTGCGGTCTTTTTTTAGGTCAAATCCTCGCTGGTTGTGATCGCCGGTCCAGCATGCTCCGACATGCTCGGCTCCGAGCAACGGATGGATCACGCATGGTACTACATGTTTGCCCGTCGATTCTCGGCATCGCTGATGTCATTCGCTATTCCGGTGATCAGCGATGCTTCGGATTTACGTGCGCGATCTACGCGGTGTCCGCTATTCCGGTCGACGCTTGACCCTGGATCGCCCCGCGAGGGCGATTACATCTCGGCTAACGCTCGGAGCGTCAGGTACTTTGAAAATCTGCCTGGCGTCGCGCGCGCGTGAATAAACAGTCGTGAAATAACGGTAAGCGGCCTCGAAAGCGATCTCGTTCGTTACTTTAACAGCGCTTGCCTTTCGTCGTCGTCGATAATGCTCGATAAATTCAACAAGTTCCGTCGACTCGCGGCACGCGGCTCGTATTAGCGGCGATATTAGCGTCCGCGCGTGATCCTCGCGCGATTAGATCGAGACGTACGATTTCCAGTATCGCCTCTTGGAGCGAGGGATTTACCGCGTATTCCGGTCTCTCTCCTCCCGTCTCTCACCTACACGCGACTGCCTCCAGATATCCAGCGCCGATCGCTGCACGAGTTTTATCACCGCTCGCGGTTCCCTCCGATCGTAAAACTCCGAATCGCGACGTCACGTTATCACGCGCGTTAATCGATCCCGTTCAGATAAGACTTCCGGATGATTCTCCCCCTGGTCTGGCGCGTCTGGCGCGAATCCGCTCGAATATCTGCCGTATCTTCCGTATCTCCGGACAAATATCGCACCCCGTGCGGAATGTCTAGAACAAACTGGGCGCGCACACGCCGCCTATTTATAACTCCACCTCGCGGCTCTTCGCAGCCGCGATACACGCGACATTGTCTCATTATCCGCGCGTCCGACGAGAGGATCCGCTAGGCCGCTATCTGCGGTTCGCCGCATCTGCGCCGGCTCTTCCTGCAGGTGCGGGAAGAGCAACCGCGGTTACCCTCCTGGCGAATGTCAGCGACCTCGCGGCGATCCCGGCGTCAACGGCGATCGGCGTTTTCCTGCTGGGTCGCGTGTGGCCGGCTCGAGGAAGCGCGCTCTCGATCCTCGACGGTCGTTCACGTCGGCTCGTTCATCGGCGGGATCGGCCGCTTTTACGGGGTCGTTCGGCTGTTGGACTCGCGGCAGGAACCGTGGGCACGGAAACTTTACGAGCACGCGGAGCCTTTATTGCGGATTCCGGCATTGCGGGCGGCCGCTCGTCGTCGCGCGTGCTGGCCCGCTGGAAGCTCCGAAAGCGAGCGGAACGTGACGCGGTGTATCCTCCCCTCTGCCGTCTGCCGTTGCTGCTTCTGCAAGCTTCTCGGACCACCCGCCGTAATAATAAAGTTGTTTCTGATTTGCCTCACATGTGGCCGACAGCCGTCGTTTGCGCGCGTGTCTGTCTCTGGAAATTCCTGTTCGCGCTTGAAATCCCGATTTCAAACGTAGCGATCAGAGGCAATACTGCGATCGCCAGCTCGCACACCGAGGTCTTCCACGATCGATGCAAAGATATGGATGGAATGCGAGACAAGGTCTGCGCTGTCGTTGAAGGCAGCTTTGAGTCAAGTCCCGTCAAGTCAAAGCGAAAGTCAGATTCTGATCGCTGAATGCTCGCTTGTGAACGTTTCCTCTTGGTGTGTCTGCTTGTAATTTATCTCTAGGATAAATTAATATGTACTTGCGGATCTTTCGGCTCGCTAAATTCTCTCGAATCGATAACACACGCGGGGAGGACGGGAATTTCTATAAAAGCCAATTTCTATGAAACATGGCCTTGCGCGATCCAACCTTGGCGCCAATTATGAACAGAGGAACCTCTAATCCGATCAGAGCGAGAAATCCTGGAATGCGCACGTTGCCGGAAAAAGGCACGCAGCCAGATCATTTAGTGTCCACGACAGTAAAGAGGCATCTCATGGGATCCGATCTAGCGACTTGTTTAAGCATGCGCTTAATAGTTTGAGAAGAGTCGATTCGAACGAGGAAACGCGGATGATACTCGATACGGAAAAATCGATGACGAGTCGAAGACTACGCGCATTTATCCAGACGCCGATAAGCGGCGTCATCATTGCTCAATGTTGCTCGATGCTACCTGAGGGTGTCAGAGGAAACATCTGGATGAAACATGATGAATTTGACGGAACGTGACGTCTTGGACACGTCCGGAGTGCGCCTTGACACGCAGTCCTAACGGTATACCACTTAGCTAATGATACCGGTCAATTTAACACAAATTGGACTCTTTCTCGGAAAGAGATCTTGCGAGATCTTATTTTAGGGCCGAGTCGCGGAGAACGTCCATCGCTTTTCCTTTGATTCGTTTGCTAATTTTATCTAGGATAATTACGCGCGCTAATTATCTCATCTAAAGTTTATACATTTTGTGAATTTAATGCCACGCGCATATTCAAACTCTGAAAAAGAGAATGTGCGATACATAGCGAACAAAGGATAGAAACGACAAATTATAAGAAACCTTTATCCTTTTCTTTTTCAAGCATAAAGTACCAGCATCAAGTACTTGGACGAGTAAGAATATAAGTTTTCCTTGCCGCTCCGGCACACGTAATGAACTATAATTCTCTTGGCGTAGTGGTTCGCGAAGGATTTGTGTTAATCATTTGGTAGATCGCGAAGCAGATCGTCGTCAGGGAAATACCGTTCCTCGGGACGGTACCGTGACTTGGTGTCGTCCGGTGTCGTCCGGTTTCGAGTCGCTGGCCATTGTCTTTGTAGCCGCTTCGTCTGTCATTCGCTGTCACGTCGTCGTTGCACTTGTGCTTCCTCGGTGCGGCCATTACCTCGAAGAAGAGGCGTAAGTCACAAGCGGGACGACGCGCTCCGCAGCTCGTCCAAGTCGAGCGTAATGAAGGAGATAAGTAACGGCGACGCTCGAGAGTAGTTAGACGTCTCTCGCGTTACGATTTTCTCCCATACGTTACTCCGGAGTGCGTATGTACACACACGGTATGTATGTACACACGGCTTATAGTCTCGTTCATTCATAGATAAAAGTTTATTTTCATTTCCCAGGTTCTAATGCGAGCTCTGAATTGTAAGCTAGTTCCGAGAAGCACTGATAGCAAGTTGAGATCCCATTAAGCGAGAGCAAACGACGGCCAAATTAGGAAAGTCCATTAACTCGATCGAGATATCCGGTATCGCAACCGTGCGATCTTCCGACGATACGATGAATGGCAATCGTTCAGGGGATCGAGATCTCTTTCGCGATTATCATTCGACATTCGCGATATCAGACTGCGTGTCGGATTTCGCGCGCGAAATTATTAACTTGATTTCGGGGATTCCGCTTTCTCGTTAATCGTGCCTCGTTACTCATGCATGTGGCTCACGCTACGTTGCTCCTATCGCTGCTAAATACGCTTAAAATTAGCCGTGATTGCATGCAATTAACCCAGTTGCCGAGGAAGTCGGCGAACGAGTCCCACCGAGTAGGAGGACGTTACAAGAACGTGAAAGGTTCTTTGTCCTAACGCACCTGCGTCTTTTTGTACGAGGAACAGGAATGTCGGCGCAGCCGACTATTTATTTCCATTTAGCGGCAGCGTTGAATCATCGGTTGTATAATAAGCGAAGACGTAACGCCGGTAACGCGATGTAACGCGGATCTAGAGTCCAGTTTCGTAACGTCGTTCGACAATACGCCTGCGAGTGACAGCGGTAAGCGCTGCACAAAAATCTACTACCGCTTCTACCGCTCGATCGACCAAATGATCGACCGCATCCCCGACATTGCAATTGCTCTCGTCAAACGTAGCTCGTTTACGCAACGAGCGCGCGTTTTTGCAACCGCACCTAGCGGGAATATCTGCCTTTTGGCCTCGCAGATAAGAGCGATCGATAAAAAGCGCGTATCGCGTCTCGCCGGAATCTCTCTTCCTCCCTTCCCCTCCGCGAGGAAACGTTTCTCGAGGCGAGAGGTGCGTTTAATCCGGGCGAGTCGCACACGGCGAGTCCGCCGACACGCGATACGTTCTTTTCTAGACGAGCGCCGAGGTTTACATGATATCATCCTGATACGGGAGAGCGGAGGATGAGCGGGAGAACGACGAGAACGACCGGTGTAAGCGATACTCGGCCGGGTATCGACTACCCGATCGTCGCCGAGGTCGCCGCAGGTGCTGGTGCGGAATAAAGCGACATCCATTCCGCCGCGGCGGAAAGAGACGAGCTTAGGATCCACCTGAGCGGAACGACACCTGAAACCCATCCGATGATAATGAATTTTGAACGTTGGTCGACATTGGTCTACTTAGCGAGCGAAACGAGCGTAGTCCGTTCGTGAATTGCACCATCTGCTTTCACGCTTCTCCCCCTCGTCTGCTGGAATCTGAAAGGCGGAGCAACGACGAAGAAATTCGCGCACGCGGGACATTTGGCGGCTTCGAGGCGGGAAACAGCGTGGCTCGCGGGGATTAATCGACCGATTAATCGCACCAAGTGCGATGAGAAATGAGAAGTCGACTTGGCGACCCCGACAGGTGTTTCCGCGAGAAATTAGCGAATTAGCGGCTGGCAGAAAGAACTTTGCTGATCTACCGCGCCGGAATCAGAATCGTCGGTGGCGCGCGCCCGGAGAGCGTTTCCATCGTAGATGAAATCGATCGCGTAATTTCGCATCGCAAGCTCGAGTACTGCTCGACGATCTCGCAACGCTCGCCGCGCGGAGCACGGAGCGGGCAAAAAGTTTGCCGCGCAGGTAAAATGGAAAATGTCGCGAGGAACACGTATCGCTCTTGTACGGCGGCGCGAATCGGCCGAATCACTGTCAGGGTTCGCCATTAATTCATCGGGCATCCAAGGCGCCGCACCTCGCCGCGCGGAGCACGATCGAGCAGGATGAAACAAGCGCAAACACGCCCGCGGTGGCGTACCCGCGGTAACCTTTTTTCTGACATTTCTGCCTTCGTAGGTTGGCTGGCTCGAAAGGTTAAAGCGTCGCGCTCTCGAATATCCAGCGCGGTCGCGCGACGCGAAAGAGCAGGGTAGCTGAAGCGGAGGGAAGAAAGGAGAAAGGAAGAGAACGGAACGGTTCTGTCGCTCTTTTACCGGATAATCTCTTCTTCCTGTCGAAGGTCGGCGCGAGTCAAATGTTCGTTCGGCGAACCGTGTCGCGGGTATCTCCGGAGTATCTTCGCTGGAGTGCGTATCGGATAGTTGGACGAGCGCTCGTGCGTTGCGGAGGTAGCCATCCAATCAGAGCGAGAAGGAAACAAAAGAAAGGTGAAAAGGAGTTATCACTCCGTGAGATCGTGCTTACATCCTGTATCCCAACTGAAGAGTCCAAGTCGGCAGCCGACTTTGGTCCCGCGTGCAATTATTATCAGCCGATTGTTGGATCGCCGCTTTCTCTCTCTCTCTCTCTCTCTCCCTCTCGACCGGCGCCTTTCCACGCGCGGATCGTCTCGAGCAAGATCCTTGCCCTCTTCCCGATGGTTCTCGTATGCCCCGTGACCCGAGAAATCACGGATCGATGAGCAAAGAGGCGCCGGGTCGCGGCGGGCCGCGCTTCGCGATTAGCATCGGCCTCTCCTGCGATTCTTCGACTTTGCAGCGACATGCGTGTTTTTCCCGTTCCGCTTCTCGTTGCGATTGCTCGCGAGAGATCGTCCTTGCCCCGGCTTCTCGCCACTCGGGAATGCGCCCGATGTCGCGCGTTTTTCATTGGAATTTAATAACGTATCCGTAACGATCGCGCTCGACGACCTCGCCTCGCCGCGTGAGAACAGTACGCGGGCTCTCTCTTTCACGGGGCGCCGATCAGCAGCCGGCGTTTCTACTTGACGCGAACCGCGAACGGGCGTCGGCGACGAATCGTCGTCCGCGTTCTGCGTTCTGCGGGAGGTCCGCGGGAGATCGCTGCTCGTAATGCGTCGTCGTCGTCGCCGCCGCCGCCGCCGCTCGTTCGAGAGCCTAACGTCGCGCATAATCCGCAGAAAAGTCACGCAATCGTAAATCAGTCCGTTAAACGGGCACCGTTAGATCCGGGCGGCGATAGTCTCCGCGGTAATGTATGCGACTCGCTCGAGCGAGCGGTACGGCAAAATTTAATTAACTGCTCCGGCTGATCCGAGTTCGCTGAATTATCAACGGCCATCCTCCGGGACTCGCGAGTCCCCGGCGGAGTCCCGGTCGAGTCCCGCGATAGCGCGATGGAGCGGACCGAGCGCGTTTCTCTTTCGTCCAGCGTCTCGTTGGTTATCGCCTTTCGATTTTCCGTATCGGACCATTTCGCAAGCACTGCGTTAGAGCGGCCGAGACGCGGTTATCAGGTCCCCTAATGACATAAATCACGCGCCGCCGGCGCTCATAGATGTTTTTACGTTTCTTATAGCGAGCGTCGCGCTCGCGCTTGTATTTATGTGGGTAACATAATGCGCGCGAATGATTTGGCGAAGCCGGTGATACTCGGTTCGAGTGTAATTTAAACGACGCGGAATATGCGTCGAATGTACGTACACACATGGGTGATTATCGTGTTCGCGAAGATCCCTTTGATAGTGCATTACGAACGCGGCGCGTTCCGCCAATTATGCTTTTTTGTTTGCATTCGGAGGAAATAGCAATTACGGGAAAATTATACGGGGCCTATCTGTGTCAAGAGAGCGGCGGAAACGAGTCCGGCGAGTCACGAATTACGTTGGCGGGCGATCTGCGGATTGTGCGTGGTCGTCGTGGTCGTCGTGGTTGATCGATACGCGTAAGAGACCCGCGGGCCCCGGGCGTTTTCGCGATCGCGAGCGCGCGCCGTTTCGGATTTCCGGGCGATCTATCGATCCTCGCCGCGGTAAGGGTGTACTTACAGTTACCTCTAATTCAATTGATCGAACGCGGGATAAGCGCGATGCACGATGGGGACAGTGCGGGCACACGCGTTGCAACCTGTAATGACGACGCGCTGTATTTGCCGGCGACGGAGGCGGCTATTTGCCATGTAGTTACTTTGCAATTACGGCGATCGCCCGCGTGCGTCCCGCGTCTTAAATTACGCAACGCGTTCGTCTCGCAGCAACGAACGCCTCGGCCGGCTCTCGGGATTCTCCGTAATCAACAATCGCAGAGCGAGGGAAGGATTCACGGACCTGCCTGTCCCCGCGAAGATTAACGAGCTCTGAATAGTACGACTAAACGCTGATCACTTAGCGCTTACGACGCAATCCTTATCCTCGGGTAATCAGATAACGAGAGCGTCGAGGATTATTAGATCGGATTTTATTGGCTAATAAAAGCGTACTTTATCACGTTATTCCTCGCCCAGCTAGCACCGTAACGGCTATCGCTGATTATTAGCCCATTAGAAAGACGATGCATCACACGAAATAACGTAACAAACGCAGATCATTGGCTCACCCTTGATGGGAGTGCGGTGGCGCGGGTCTCGGTGGAGGCGGCAAGGATTTCCTACCGGGCGTGTTCTGCCGTGGCGCTAAAGGTGGCGGCGGGGAACTGGGCGAGCCCGTGCTATACCTCTCCGTGGGACATTGAGGCTGAGGTTTCTGCTTGGGCATATCAACGTACTTGGGCGGTAATGCGTAGTAATTCCTCTGCGTTCCCTCGTTGGAACGCTGATGATGATTAGTTGGAACGTATTTCGGCGGCTCGTGATACTTCTGCGGGCTCGACTCCGAAGGGAAGAGCTTCGAGCTGGCCTCGTATCCCGTTTTCACCGGGCTGCCGATGGAGAAGTTGTGACTCCCGCTCTTCAGGTACTTGGACGGGCTCTTCGCGAGCTCCGTCACCGGCAGATAATTCGGTCTCGACGACGGACTCGCGGCAGCGCTCTTGTCCGCGTTTTTCGGCACTTGCGGCTGCGGTCTCTGACCCGACGAGGATTCCAGCCTCTGGCTGGAATCGTTCCGCAGCAAACCAGACGCGTCGACACGCGTCCCGTCGACTCGCATCGACTCCTGCCGGATGATCCTTGGCTCCACCGGTACTTGCGGGGCGGGTCGCTGATTGCCAGAGTCGCTGTACCTTTGCGATATGAGATCGGGCAGCTGGGCGGGTGGTCTGACTGGGAAAGATCTCTCTTCGGATATTCTCCTGGTCGATGCTATCCTACCGTTCACCATAAGTTTCTGGGTAGACGGATATCGCAAACTGGAACGTCCCGTGGCCATCATCCTGTGCGTGGCGAAACCGGCCGATACTCCGTTCTCCAGCAACATCTCAGCAGAATCTGCCTGCTTCAGCACTACGGGAGATTTCATGAACTGATGCTGTTCCTGCTCCTGCTGCGTGCCCATCTTCGCCGAGTTCGGCGAGGATTTGTCGCTAGATTTATCCTGATCTCTCTTGCTACCGTGCTTCGATCGTCTCGTCGAGTGTCGTTCCGACTTGTGTCGCTCGCATGACCTTTCACGACTGATCTTTGCCGTTTCCTCCATCTGATGGTGATGGTGAACGTTGTTGGACTTACGCTGTTGCTGCGTCTCCGCCGTGAAACAATCGTCGCTGAGCTCGGGCGGCGGGGGCGGTAACGGATCATCGCAATCGTGGACCTCGTTCTCGGTGACTGTTGGCGGCGATGGCGGCGGCAGGTCTGGACTGGGCACGCGTTCGTTGTAAACGTTCCTGAGGTGTGGCTTCTTGGGCGGTCTCTCGGGTACCCAATCGTCGATCGATATGGTCGGTCCGACTATCACGGGACCCAGTAAATCCGTGGAGAGGCTGCCGCAACTGTTGCTATGCTGATGCTTGGGATTCGGTAGATCGCCGCCAATTCCCTGATTCTGGCCTTTATTCGCGTTCTCTCGCCATGTGCCGCTAGCATAATCCGATGCCGAACTAGCCCGCCGAGACGAGGACAGTCTCGGTCGAGGAGGAGGCTGTGGCGGCGGACTCTGAGGACTTTGCGGACTCTGAGGAGTCGACGCCGGGCCCTGAGCCAATTGCGGTTCCGATCGCCAGGATGCCTGATGGTGTCTCTCGTAGAACGACAACAGTGCTTTCTTCTGAATCGCCTTCAACGTGGGATCGGACACTCGGTGTCGTTTCTCTGGGTCCAGATAAGTATAACGCATCTGTTGTTGCTGCTGCTGCTTCTCCAGTTCGCTGATGCGCTCGGCCACCGAAAGCTGCGGCTGCGACGTGGTTGGACTTAATGTCATTCTGAAACAGAAGAGCAGCGTTTTATGCGGCAGTTTTATGCGGTAGCCCTGTACGACTTGTCACAGAAATGCATAATTAAAGGGACATGATCAGAGTACCTTGATGACGAGTGCGAAGATTCTTGCGGTTGCGTCGTGCTGACGGGATAGAGTTTCCGTTGATTGCGTTCATGATCCAGATATAACACGCTCTCCGAATGATGCCGCTGAGGTGTCTGCACTCTCGCGCTGTGAGCGATCAACTGTTTGCTGCACTGTATCCCGTTGCTTTGACTCACATCGGACATGGATCCATGCATGGAGTTCCAGTTGTCGGAGTTCTGCGGGCTCGCCGAGCCAATCTGCTGGCACGTAGGACTCTGCGGTTGGGCGTATTTGTCGTTTTCGAGTCTGCTAGAGTTGTCCCACTGATGATCCGCTTGCGATCTGTCGTTCAGCGAGTCGTCATCGATATTGGACTCCTGCCACTTGCTCTCCCGGACCGCCGACGTCTGGCAGATATTGTTGATCGATGTGGACATCACGCAGTGCCCGATCACCGCTGGCAGGCTCGATCTTCCCTGTCCATGCTTGTTTCGATCGTTCATCGAGGTCTGCCAGCTCTCAAGACTATGCCTGCCCTTCATCGATGAAGGTATTATTCCAGATGTGCTGACGTCGCTCATGGAACTCTGCCACTTGTCGTGGCAACCGTTGTTGGATTTCTGAGTCAGGATCCCTCCATTGACGCTGCTAACGTCCGACATGGATCCGTGATGCCATCGATCCGATGGCCCTTGGCGGGCTGGCATACCGCTCGACACGCTCACGTCCGACATCGAGCCGTGCCATTTGAGAGTCTCGCTGCTGGAGGCGCTGCCGCTGGAAGTGGTGACTACGCTATCTCTTCCCTCGCGGGAGGTGTCTTCCCAAGACGCTGCGGGCCTTTGTGCCACCGCCTCGCTATCTCTTCTCAATCTGATGAGGCATGAGCCGATCTCTCATTAGCATCACAGGGATACCGTTGCTCGATATGCTCGACAAGACGATTGTAACGAAAACGCGATCTCACCTGTCGAGAAACGGCGTATTCGTCGTGGAGTCCACGCTGGATACGTAGCTGTGATAGCCTTCGGATTGCGCGTAGCTGGCCTGTTGAGAATGCTGCACCCTGGTATACTCCTCGAGACCCGCTTGCGTCAACGTTGTCTCGCGATAGAGGTCCACCTAGGAGGGGCACAAGGAAGCGATAAACTAGCGGAGAACATCGAAGGAAGAAATCAACAGCGAAAAGTAATCGGAGTGCCTCCGCCGTGGGCACCGTGTAGTGTTGTTCTTTAGTCGAAGTTGTACTCTTACCTGAGACACCTGAGGGTTCTGGTAGCTCCTTACGTAAGCCTCCAGGTCAGCGTGACTCAAAGTCTGGGACTGTTGTTCCCGTTCCGGTGGTGATGGCACCACGTATTCCGCGTCTCCCAAAGTTTTACCTTCGCGATCCACGCGTGGCCAGAGCCTCGGCTCCTCCTCGACGCTACTTCTGTTCCGTGACTCGTAAGTCTCGGCCGGGATCTTCTCGCAACGCTCCATCACCGTCTTCAACTGCAACGTTCAATTTTCACAAGCTAGGAACTAGGAAAATCGCAAACTCTGTTGCCTGGAAAGTCAGCACTCGTCGGCTGACATTTTTTCTTCGGACGTTCGGACCAACTGAACCGGCGTTGAAAGTAGGACGATAACAGCGCTGATAAACAGTGAAGGAAACGTTTTCCAGAGGCCAATTCTGCGCGTCGATCGACAAGTATCCGCGCGTTCGGACAGGAACGCGCGTACCTATTATACGCCTATTACGCGCCTGTTATGCGTGATTAGTTTTCAGCGCCGTGCTGTTCTACGACCCTCACGACCCTAATGTAATCCCGCGCTCCGTCGGCGGGAAGAGGCGAAGGAAAAGAAGAGAACGCGAAAGAACCGCGATCTTAAAATTCATCGCCTCCAGCGGAGTTGATTGCGCGCGCTCTAAAATAGAAACCGCGCGCCGCGCGCGCGCGCGTCCGAATGAAACACAACAGCCGGATCGGCGAAAGGAAGGAAACGCGGGCTAACTTTAGATCTCCTCTCCTCTCCTCTCCTCTCCTCTCTCTCTCTCGGGATACCTGGAATTTCGGCGCGTAGGGGAATTTACGATGCGATGCAGGCGGTATCGCGAAATAGCCTGGCCCACTTTTGAGAGTGCCGGTAGTCCGGCGCCGATTATGTCACCGAGAGAAAGGAGGGTGCGGGTGTGGGAGATAAATCGCGGGTGTCGTTTCGGGTCGCGGTACAATAGCCAAGGTCCTGCCTCGCGATCTTTAACACTAGACCGCCTTAATTGTTAAACACGTATCGACAGCGCGATCCGCTGGAACTCGCGCGAGGAAAGTGGCCCGATAAACTCCGTCGCCTCGTGACTCGTTAATAGCCAAGGCAAGGTACACACCACCACCACCACCACCACCACCACCACCACCACCACCACCACCACCACCACCACCACCACCACCACCACCACCATAAACCGGCGCCGCGTGTAAACGAGATCCGATTTTGCAACCGGCGATCGGACAATCGAGAACGGCTGACACGGCGAATTCTAAACTGTGAGAGACGCAAACCGTCTCTCGTAGAGGGCCGATGCAAATCGCGCGCGAATGGCAGCAAGAAACTCGGAACATTCCGTGGGCGTAATTTGATCAGCGGGTAATGAGCGTATCTTATTAGTCGCGCATTCTATTCTCACATTCAGCCGTTCCTATTAATCGTCGCGATTACTTTTGGTAGAACTCGCCCTCCGCGCGCATTAACGTACCGACAAACGGCGAGACGCGCGCACAAGTGACGTAGAAATTGAAACCGCGCGCGTGTTGCGCGATATCTTTTATGTATCCAATCAATAGTAAATCACGGCGTTATGCCGCTGAACGTGAACGCGAAGCGGGGGTCTCTCTCGCTCGCACAGGTGCGCGCAGCGCGCAGGCTGCGGGAGGAAGAGAAGGCTTTTATAAATTACCTGCTGCGTGAACGCCGGATTGGGCCTCTTCGTGTGTGGTCTGGTGTACTGGGCCGGCTTCTCCTTCGGATAGTTGGTGTGGTCGGTCCAGGACTTGGAGCGATGAGAACCACTGTGTCCCGTGCCGTGGATATCCTCGTCGGGGTGTCGCTCGGGCGCGCTCGGCCACGACGGATACTTTTCGTGTCCCGGACCGTAGCAGACGCCCTTGAGACTGGAGGCATCCCTAACTGGCGGCGTCGGTGGTGGCGAGGCTTCGTCTCTCTCATTAAGAGGGAGCGTGAAGCTGTCGAATCCGAGGCTCTCGCTGTACCTAACGAGACAGATGGCAATGGAGAAACGCTCGCCTTGATGTAGAGCGCCACGGACACGCGCGCGCGCGCGCGCGCGAGGAAACAATTCGAGCGGAATCGCAGAATCGCCTCTTTTAGAACGGCCAGTCCGAACAACCGCGCGACCCTCTCGATACCTACTCGGTATTCATTGAACCACTTTATTAGCAGGATGTGTGCAAACTGCATAATGGCATTTATGGCACAGTCAACGAGTTCGGCGCGCTAATCGGGATATTGCCGGCCGTTCCGCGCTTCTATCTTCCCGCCGGTGTACCGTTGAACGGAAAAAAACTTGGCCCATTGCCGCCTATTGCCGCTCTCGAGTACGCCTCGAGTACGCGTTCACGCGATGCACAAAGTGCACGAGTCTCGCGTAATGTACACCCTGTCCCGTCATCCTAGCCGTAATCCTATTATTACGGTTCTCAATTTGAATTGCTCCATCGACGATTCCTCCGACGATCTCCGGATAAGGAGCGCATCCGCGTATCCGCGCAGGACGGAGGCGAGGAGGCAGGAAGCGGAGGAGAAGGACGGAAGAAGAACTCGCGCAGAGAGCGATGAGGAGAGCAACACGTACCCGCTGTCGTTCTTATAGCTCGGAGTATTCCTCTTGTGACCGTCGTTGTAACCGGCAACCGCGGCAGCCTTCTTCCCGCCCTCGTGATCGTTCTCCGTGCTGGACCGCCGTCCGTCGTTTCTGCTTCGACGATAGTATTCGTTAGGAGCCACTGGCCGAGGCGGATTCTGCTTGAGGCCATAGCCTTCCTGAGAATACGTCGTGGCACTCTTGAAATTGGCAGCCTCGCTGCCGTGGCCGTGGCTCGCGTACTTGTAGGACCCCGGGGGACAGGAAGGTGGGCCTGGGGCCTCATCCTGGACGCGATATCCTGGCGGCGACGGTTGCAGCTCCGTCATCGTGTAACCGACGTCCCCGCCATCCGGGATACACCTGCGCGGACAGAGAATTAAAGCCGATGAGCTTCGATGAATTTCCCGAGATGAAATCTCTGGCGATTAGACGGTAGAACGCACCAAGCGATCAAACGTTGTCGCAAGCAACGTTCGTGCGAACGTTACAAACGATTTAATCTCCCTGGGGAAATCGTATCGCGTGGTTTCCTCAAGGGAGGGAGACGCATTTTAGATCCTGAAATGTGGGAATTAGCGGCTCCGCTCGTCCGTTCAACGATATCAACGTTCGATTCGCTTTTCCGATTAACCTTCTCGAGAATTACGCTTCTCATCGTGAACGCGCGGATTTTCCAACTTTCCTTTCGACCTTTGCCAACGTTTCCGGTTAACGTCGACGCACTACACTCTGCATTGTACTTCGCTTTGTTCGCGGGCGGAATTATCTTGTCCGGCAGTAGTCCTACCGGAGCATGTAGGATTGGATGCTAGGCGTGTCGATTACGAGATAAAATCCGCGGAGAACGTCTCACGAAGACTGGTTATTTAACCTTTGGGCGAGTTTAGACACGTATACGTACGGTTAGCTCTCGGGCGACAGAGGAGTAATGAGTCGCGTTAATAGAGGCGCTCTCTCTCTCTCTCTCTCTCTCTCTCTCTCTCTCTCTCTCTCTCTCTCTCTCTCTCTCTCTCTCTCTCTCTCTCTCTCTCCATCTCTTTCAGCGGCGTGATTGATGAAACTGATAGATAAGGCCATTTCCGAGTCAGGGGTCTCCGGAGCGCGTGAATAATGACAGCTTTTAACGAGAAACAAGGATGCTAAGAGGCAAAATAGAAACGATCCCGGGCGCGGAAGTTATCGCGCGCCGTCCGCGCGGTTTTATTCCATCTCTTTTCTCCTCCTCCGCCTCCTCCTCCACCAGCTCGTTGGCGCGTAGATTTTTATCCGCGTTTAGTAATTAATTCAAATCACCGTAAATTAATCATAAATTATGCGGCGAGCGGTTTGCGCTCATTTGAATTTATAAACAGAATATCTTCTCTCCGAGGAACCATCGGGCGATCGAGTGGAATCCCAGTAAGAACGACGGATTTCAATAGCGCGCACTTTGAACACGGGTGGTCGATATTTATTATCGCGTTGCTGGAGCTTCTTTCTATCGGCCGTGCGATTAATCGAGGCTAATCGCAGTGCCATTCGTTAATGCCAAGCGTAAAATCAATCGAGGATCGATCAGGGGACGCTGAATCTCTGCTCGCCGCTTGCGCTTGCTCGTTGTATCAACAAAACGTTTCTTCGTCATCATCTCGAGGGACGAGGATATTGGCGACATTGGCAAAGATTCGGTTCGCGACGAGATGCAAAGAGACAAAGAAGCGGAAAGACGCGAGAGAGCACGGGATTTCGCGAACGCTGAAATTTCGCAAGCCGCAGGATGCGAAACGAGTCGCAATTGTGCCCGAGGCACGCCGACGGTGTCCCGATCGATTTTTACCCATGCGACCTACGCCCGACTTTGACTTTGCCCGATGATGACCCCTAATTGCACGAAACTCCGCAACGATAAACGCTCGCGCGCAGCTTCTCGCCGCGGCATCGTGCATGTCGCGAATGCAACCGATGTCTCTTCGGCATCCGCCGCGTAGCTGCTAATAAGCGGCCGTTTCGGGAAATATCGACATTACGATCGCTCTAAAGCGCTACGTGCGCAAGCTCGGAATTCATTGATGCCGAGCCGCTTGTATCTATCAGCTGCGACAAAGACCGGTAATTCCATAAGGTCGGGATTCGCTTGATTCCCAGGATGGATAGCACGATGGTCGCTTGTGTCGCGATCAGAGAAATCGGCCTTCAATCGCCAATCAATTGAGCGTGAAGTCTCGAGCTAGGAGTCTCGCAGAGTCTCGGAAGATTTCACGGCCAGCGTACGTTAAATTGGATTTGCCGTGGTGGGCATGCCGGCGCATAACGCAACATGCCTTTGCACAATGCGAAACGAGCCAGACAGACGCGTAAGCAAGCGTCACGTAGTCTCCGAAGAAGCCAGCGTGCGGAATAAATGGCACGCCATGACCCCAGCATTCTGGCGATCTCCGAAACGGCGAGCCGTCACACGAGAATGCTCTCAGAATTTGTATTTGTACATTCGCGTGCTTTCTAGCTGGCTTTCATTACGAATGAATCGAGATTTCCGCGACAGAAGACCGATTCCGACGAGATCCTCGCTCGCCAATAATCACGCAGTCCTTCCCCCCTTTCCACCCTCGCAGGGGTTATCGATTACGTCGTCGACGTAATCGCGTTATTCTTTTCACGTGCACGCAACACCGGCGCGGCCCATCATTACCGCAGATTGCAACAATGTGGCGAATGGCGCCGAATGCTCGCGGGAAAACTCACCCTCTCCCTCCCCTCCAAAAAGAAAAAGAAAAAAAGAGAGAAGAAGCAAGTCGCGCGATCGTCGGCGCGCGCACGCGCCGCCGCCGCCGCCGCCGCCGCCCCGCGACTATGCGACTATGCCCGTTCACATTCGCCTTCATTCACTGACGCGCTTACGCGCGTCATACGCGCCTGTTTTCCGCGTTCGTGCGGCGCATTCGCACGCGCGCCGCGGTCGCTCGCAGAGGCGGAACGAACGCGGAGGAACGCAGGGGGAGCGGAGGAATGGCGCAAGGCGCATGCCAGTGCACCGCGCTCTCACGTTGCGTCCGTGGAAGTCGGAGGCGAGAGACGCGAAGGAGCGTCCTAGAGCGTCGCGCGGACTGCAAGGTGTCCCTAAATCACGCCGCGTTAATCGCCGAGCGTTAAGGAGGCCGTTTCGGAGAGAGGCGGGRGGCGTGAGGSGKKSGSKTCCGAGATGCTTGCCGGTCTCTCTGACTTTTCGCGCGGCATCGCGACGATAAAAGCCACCGCGAGAGCGATGCTTATCAGCGACGAGCGCGCGTTGCATCTCGCGAGCTAGCTTCGGTCGTTGAAGTAATCCTGGCGTCAATTCGAAGCCACCCCGAGCTTCCTAAGCGCGTGGACGCGATCACGTTCCATCAGCCGATTATCACGCGACCAGCGGATGAACAGATGCGAGAGCCAGCCAACTATCTCGTTAGCCGACTCGTGACTTTACGTTGCCTGCTGTACGCTTTAGCAAAGTCCGATGGTTAACTCGCTACTCGTGAAGAGTGTTATTTGCAGCTTCCGGACCGAGGATTGCGCGCGCATTCGAAAGTACGTTACGTCGCGCTCTCGGCAGCGTTCTCTCGCTCGTGTTCGCAGGACGGCTCGACGTTCAGTCCGACCAAGACTTTGCCTTCTCTTTTCGCTTCTTTTGCCTTTCATCGGGGGCAGAAGCGAAGAAAGTAAACAAGATCTTTCCGCAGAAAGATTCGGCGATAAGGCACAACTGCGTTGCATTGATGCTAATTAATGCACAGCATTGCCATTGCGATGTAACTCCGGTGAACGATCGGCATCGTGCTCGATGATTCTTGAAGAGAATCAGGCTTCGCTCAACAGGATTCAACCACGCGATATGTCTCCGATATGTTTACGGCGCATGCGTAAAGTGCCGTTACATAATGTTATTCACGAATCATCAATGAATCAAAAAACGAAACTTTACGCGATTCTTTACTTCACACTCCGTGTGTCTCCCATCATCCGATTCGTCATTGAACGTTTGCGTGCTTTGCGCTTCCGCGCTTACGCTCGGCACCCCTAATCCTGATCCTCGCGATTAACTGTCGAGATTTTGCTCGTCCGCCGCGCTGCCGGGATCCAAGAAGCGATTCCCGCAAGCCTTTGACTGCGGCATTGCCCGAGCGCGGAGAATTTTCAGCAAGAAGCCGATGCGTCTCTCGCAGCAAGGATACCAGTAACGGAAACTAGCGGCCGGCAGCCGCACGGGAGACAATGAAGGTCAGTCCGCGTAGGTCGCGTTCCTGGCGTCTGGAGCACGTCGGGATGAAAGAAAAAAGAATTGACGGGGAATGCGGAGGGGCCGCGCCACAGAATGCAGACGAGACGCATGTTGCTGCCGCGCCTGGCTTTTCGTTCGTCGGCGCGAAAGCGGTAAATTCAATGGGAGGTGAGCGCGCGGGCCCGCGTGACGGCCGGAAGGTGGAAGACCAGGAGAAGCTATAGGAGCAACGTGAGGGGTGCGGGGGGGCGGGGGGGGGGAGGGGCAGCGGCGGCTAGGTGGAAGGKGTAAGCCGGGGCGGGAAGGACGGATGCGACCGACGTTGGTCGGCATCTCGTGGACCGCCTCGTGGAAATCCGGGGCCGACTCGGTTCCCTTCCGTCCGGGAGTTACGATCCGGCTGTTATGGGACGCGCGAGCGTTGGCGGCGTGCCCCGCGTGGGCCTCCCGTGCACGTCGCGTCTCTCTCTCTCTCTTTTCTCCCGTTCTCTCGTCTCGTCTCCAACGGTAGCGGTTGCCGTGGCGGGCGTCGCGTTGGGAATACAGGCCGCGGACGAGCGTCTCTCTCTCTCTCTCTCTCTGTCTCTCTCGAGAGCTGGCATCCTCTCGGAGCGCGCTGCTTTAGAAGTGGTGCACGCCCATTGGCGTAGGACGCGCGAGGCTCGCGATATCGAGCCTTCTCCGCTTTCCCGTGAATGGATACCCCGGTATACTTGACGCGCCGCTTAATTATGCCCCCTATGTCCATGCCGGGCGCGATTCATTTTTCGTCCGCGTAGCTTGCAAGTACGTCGGACGCGCGCGCACGCTCCCCTTGAGAAGCGTCTGATTTGCGAGGGCGGAGTGAGCGAGGGGAGGGAGCGAAATTGATCGTTACGTCGCAGCCTCGTTTAAGCGCCGCGATGTAAATCGTTATTCGTACAAGCTTCGCGCGTGTCGTATATCTTCTATTCGAGGCCGCGCGCCGGGCTATCCGAGCGCGGCGCTGCATCGCGTGTCGTGTATCAGCCCGCTCGCGCCAATGAATACGCGCGCGAGTACGTTCCCGGCTCGTGTTCTCGGGTTCTAGACGAGCGGGGATAGTCGACCGGCCGTATAGATGAGCTTACGGCGAAAGAATCCCTCGCTACTAATTCACAATCTATATGGCATACGGAGGACAGATCCAGCTGCGTGAGATATGGCACGTCCGCGCGCCGAGGAGTGCCGGCGCGACGCTCACTTCGGCTAACGGCGGATTTACGAGGAAATTATCCCGCGGATGCTGATGCACCGCGATTTCCACGCACCGCTGATACCCTAGCACGTCCCATCGACGCTTGCCATCTCCGATACAGATATCAGAGATGAGATCCGCGCGCGACGTGGCGCGTTATCGCTGGCTGGCTCTCCCGCTTCTGTTCCCTCGTCGATTAATTCGACGCGGTTAATATCGCTGCAGCGACATGCTACATTGTTACGAGTAGGAGTATTTATTAGAGTTGGCCGATAATTATCCGACAGGAACGTCTCATTTGCTCGAGCACGCTTGACCGCGCCGATCGACTTTTTCCCTCGGCGTCGACATCGTTTTATTATATTCGCGTATTCGCGTATTCCAGGCGAATTCGATTCCCTCTGTCGCATAATTGCCATAGCCAAATGCAAATCGCTCGGGAGTTAGTCAACGATAGTTTTATCTACATGCGACGTTCGACGATGAGGGAAAGCGCTTTCACCGAGCTCGCGCGCGCACCTCGCGCGATTCACGTGAAAGATAGGATTATTCCAGACGACGCTGTCGACCGTGCCTGGAAAAATCTGCGGGAAAGATGAAAAATCATGGGCGCGTCCCTCGCGACGCAAATGTGCCGACGTCGAGTGAGAGTGCGTGCCCGTGAGAGCGTCTCCTCGCGACTTTCTCAGTGGCACTTGCACACGGCATCTTGGCACACGGAACTCGCGGAACTTACACGATGATTCCCCAGATTGCCGATGATACATACGCTAGATATTTCGTGCCAGATGTCTCGTTTCGACGGAAAACGCCGTAAGGCGTTCGACTCGACGCCGATTCCTAATGGAAGAGTCATCCTTACGTTAATCAGCGACCGCGAAGGAAACGGTTAACATCCCTCCGCTCATACTCCGCGGGATGACGTAATCGCTAAAAATATCCAATCCTCAGGCATGCATGCGTGCGTGCGTGCGTGCGTGCGTGCGTGCGTGCGGGCGTCTGGACGGCATTCGTCCGAAAAGGCAGAGGACGCAAGAACGTAAGGCGCACGCTGGAAAGGCGAGGCAGGAGAAAAAGATAAATCGGCGAAATGCGGCGGATCTCGCGCACGTATCCGAGCGGGAGGCCCGTAATTCTTGCCGTTCTGCTGCGGGCCCGTGTAAAGCTTCTCGGTGGCCATAACTCGTGACAACACCGAGATTCCGCGCGAAACATTAAGCCCGCATTATGCCTGATTAACGCGCGCTCGCGCTCGCGCGACATTCGCGATCCCGATCGCCGTAATTACGAACTTAATATCGATCGATCGTTCTCCGCGAGCCCGTGAGCGGCGGCGATCGTGCCGGTGCTGCAGCGCGGAAGCTGCTCCCATGGCGACGTGAAATAGCAGGGACCGCGCTCGTAAATATCGCCAGCGAGGGAAGGATCGTGACGCACCAGGACGATCCACGGGCCTCGATCTTATCAATCGATTTCACGAAGCCGCGTGTAAACGCCGCGGCGTTGCGGTGCCGCCGCGTGAGATGCGATCGGCGTCGATCGTGATTCAATCCCGGCGCGATTTTTGCCCGCGAGGATTCCGCCGACGAGCGCTGCGGTTACCGCACCGCAACGGAGGATCAAAAGGAGACGCGCACGCGCGCGCGTGACCGGCGAAAAAGCGAGAGGGGACGGGGAGGAATGTAGCGCGGAATGTAGGAGGAACGCGCAATCTATCCTTGCCGATTACGGTAGTAATTATCGCGAGTAATCGACGAGCGTCTCTCGGATGTGTATTCGTCGAGATACACGTGGTCCCCGGCGCAGCTGCACTATCATGCACTCGCGCTTCCATTTGTTGCAGCGGAGATTATCCATCTACATGTTTCACCGCCGCCCCCTCGTCGCGAATTATCTCGAGGCCGTATCGGGGCGAGGTGTGCGTATCGACACGAGGCGGCCGAAACGAGAAAAACGAACACGCTCGCTCATATATACGAGGTCGATCGATAGCGAGAGATAATCCATTGTATTTCTGTAATTCGTTTCTCGGATCGCGCGCCATCGATAATCGCGATCTCCGGCCAGAACGTTGACCTTGCTCGTAGACACGAGAGTTGCATCAACAACTCTCTCGAGTGCGGACGTCTTTCAGCGACGCGGCGCACTTTCGCAAGGGCGCGAGTGGCGAGAACTCGCCAAAGAACAACAACGCCAAGACTCGAGCGAGCGAACGAAATCGCAAGGTCGGCCCGAATAACTCGGATGAGCGATGAGCGTTTGATTCGACACGCCGATTTGCCTTGGCGCCCGTGAATTCTGCGTTCTGCGCTCACGAGGCGGCAGCGAGGACGCGGCGTTTCTTCTGATCCGTTACAGTTACACGGAGGAGAAGACACTGATCTACGCCTTCCGGCCTTTCCGTTAATGTTGAAAGCCGGCCGTGTCTGCGCAGAGGAGCATAACGCATTATCGTAAACCAGGAAAGAGAGCGCTGTCTAAATGCCGGCCCATCTCGCGGTGCATCTCGCGCGCGGACTCTCGTCTCTTATCGTCCGCGTTCCATTCGCCGTGACTCACCAGCGCGTGGTGACTATCCGACGCATTTTTACGCATGACACGCGTTTTATTAAACCCTCCCCACCCCCACCCTTCGTGGGCGTATGTGCGTTCGGTTGCCGCCCGCATGTCGCACGCGAATTTTCCGCGCGCGCACAATCGCGCGCGATAAACTTAACGCTCGCGAACGCTCGCGAAAGGTCACGTAACGTAACGTAGACGGCGTGCGGCCCCGCGAATTATCTCTCTCTTGTTAATTCGACGCGAGCGAGTCGTCGTGGGAGTTTCGCCATTTGCCGATCGCCGCGATCGCCGCGCGATGGCCGCTCGACGACACGGATCACGGATTCTGTCGTTGAAACAATCGAAAACAATCTCGGCCTCGGTGTTGTTAACGACGCGCTGCCTCAGCAACGCGGCATAGCCGTGAATCTGCCTTTCGCATCCGCGATTCAAGGGATTAAGCGGCGAGCGCCGCGCGAACGCGCTCGAAAGCGGCCGGCATGTCGCGCGCGGAAACGCGGAAAGTCTCTGAAGCGAGAGGAATCTCGGCCCATTCGTTCCTCCCACGGTCGCGCATCGCGCGCGTACCTCATCTGCTCGCGAGCGCGCCTGGAAGGAATCGCCGGCAACACGCTCGCGCGTTGCGAATGCGATTTCCCGGAGTAACGGCCGCGCTGCTCGGAGAACGCTCGTGCGCGCGCGAGAGCGGCGCGATGAACGCCGAAAGAATCGAGCGATTAAAACGACGCAGCCTCGATCCGGCGTGCAGGGGGGGCATTGCGAAATCGTAGAGTCGATCCGCTAACGCTATCTTGTTCGACCGAGTCGACGATGTCGACCCGACTGCTCTCGTCAACATCGATCAACGACAGCCGCCCCCGTTAGCGTTTCATCCATTTCTGCCGCGATTTTGCAACGTGTAATGATGTTACGCGCGGCGCTCCGGATGAAAGTCGCTTCTGCAACGCCGGCTATCGAGCCGGCCGCGCACACGCTTCCTTATTCCGAATAACGTCGTGCGCAACATCGCAGTGGCGACGTTCCTGACAAAGCAGATAAAGAACGAAGATAAAGAACGCTTATTAACGAGCGGGCAAATCGATTCGCCTCCTCGCGCGAGGACGAACGCGCGTAATGCCCCGCGTGCTCGCGCGCGGCGGTTAACTGAATCGGGCAGGAAATCGCGGCAGGAATAATATCGCACGCCCCGTGCATACGTCGATCATACGGCGCGTTACGCCATTGGCAACGCGCCCCGGCATATAATCGAGCAACGACGGGAATTGATTAATTAACGCGGAAAGAAGTCTTCCTGGGAGCACGAGGAGCCGACCTTGGCTCGGCATCCGCTTTCCGGCCAGGGCGATACTTAATAGCGATACTTGAAACATCGCGCTCGCGCTCGCGCTACGACACGTTTCGGGCTTATTAATCGGCACGCAACGGCGCAGCGTGCGCTCGTGAAACCGATCAGCATGGGACTTCCGGATGAGTGCAGAAGACGCGCAGTCACGCGAGCAGACGCGTGTCCAGAGCGAGGCGGCCGCCGTTACGTCGCCGTTATCCCGCTGCGCGTCGGGGCTTAAATTACGCCCCGCGCGGGGCTGAAGGGAGCCACAGGGATGCAGACGCGGGGGCTGCAGTGGAGGACGGACGCTGTGCGGACGCGAGATGAATTTATTAATTGGACCAACGGTCTCACCTCCTCGCCCTCGGCTTCGATCTCGACTTCCTATCTCGAGACGGAGACGGAGACGGAGAACAAGCGAGAGAGAAAGGGAGTATCGAGAATGAAGTATCGACCGATCGGTATCGCCCCGCTGCGTAACTATGGCTGGGAGTTATCGAAGCACTCGCGTGCTCCATCGCGTCAAGTCGAGCGGCTTGGAAAAAAGGCACGAGAGTGGTACCTCCTACGGAGAACGAGCACGTCTCCGTATGGCTCATCGGGGCCAATCAAAGAGAGCCGATTCTCTCTGAGAGTCGCCGGCGTGATCCTCTATTCTATTCGGGAGTGAGTGGAGTACGTACGACGGTACGTCGGCGATCGCGACGAATCATTTATAAGCCGCCGAGCGCGGAAGAGCGCGGGGGATATATCGGTGTCGCGCGTCGATCGCCGCGCATCCCTCCGCCACGCCGCGGTCACCGATGACGATATTTTATACTTTATACGTTTGGCATTTAACTGTGCCTCATCTCTCTCTCTCTCTCTCTTTCTCTCTCTCTCTCTCTCAGAGGGACCTATCGGATGCAATTAGCTAATTGCGTAAACAAGCGGTACGTGTAATTAGACGCGCAGGGCTGCGGCGTGACCTCGGCCGGCTGCCGTAGCGCGTGCACATGTCGGCACGACAAGGAATAAAAGCTAAAGAGCTAAATACGAAAGCCCTCTCGCATTTGCCAGAGTCCCCATCATTTTTTTCGCTTTATTCTCCGCGTTTTCTGCATTCTTCGGCGAGCGCGCGTAAAATAACTTTCCCCGGACTCGGGTCTGGGAATCCTCGATCGCCGGGATCGCTTCGTTATCCGCAGCAGCCTGGACGCATCAAGTTTTTCCCAGGCGGGGACCGGCGGGGAACGGCCTCTTTCCCGTTACTTTTTACAATTCAAAGATCCGGCGTTGCGGACTTGCAAAGTGCCTTCGACAAGGCAGGGAGATCGCTCTCGCAGGAGCGATCTAGCGGGCACTCGGCGGCTAACGAGCGGCTCGTAGCGCCTCGTAGCGTTATTCGGTAACGGGCCCCGCAGCTTGGCTCGGAATCCCCAAGTTTTGCTCGCTGGAGAGGATCGAGCGAGCGAGTCGGTGCAGCGTGGGGCCCACGTGAGACCTCGCGGATCGGGGGATAGTAGAAGGGACCTCGCACGACCGGAGAGAGAACCGGTCCTCCCTCGGCCCTCGTTCGACTCGATCGCCATTGGCGTAGACGCTCGGAGTGTGGGTGCTGCATCTCGAGGTCGCATTCTCCCCTTCGTGCCGCGAGCTTACGCTTAACGCGTCGTTAACGAGCAATAACGCGGAATCGTCCGGGAAACGCATTTCCGCCATCGGCGGCGATGTCATTGGCGCGGATAACGCGATCACGAGGAAACCCCGAGCGCACCCTGACCCGCATTCTACGGCGGAGGAAATTTTAATGCCGTCCGGGATCTTTGATGCCCAAGTGTGTCAACTTGGCGTCTCATCACCGTGCCGGGTGACTCTCGGTTTTGTTCTCGTCGGAGGACGAGATAACGCGGAACGCGTACTCGATGCCGCGATCGTGACGGAGCTAGGGCGAAGCTATCCATCTTTACTTGATTGCAATCTGATGCCGAGCGTATACGCGGAATACGCCTAATGCATGCATAATCGCGCGCAACAAGTGCAGCCACGTACGCAGAATCCAGCCACTTTTTCGCCGGTGGCCTTCCTTCCTGTGTGCATCTCCCCCTCTTGGCCCGAGGTCGTTAACCCCCGACCGTTTCGCGGGATATTCCTTGTACGCGTGAGCAAGAAAAAAGGGAATGGAAGAAGAGAGACGCGAGAGACTCGGTCCCACCCTGTGTAAGTGTCATTACATCCGTGCGTGGCGGGCGTGCAATCAATTACGACAATCCGGCGTATTCCTTTCGAGGTCTCGGGGCTAGCATCGGTCCCTGTTGTATAACAACAGCACAGGCTCTCGCGTTCGCGTGAAAAATGCAACGCGCGGAAGAAGAATCGGCTGCCCGCTCCAGCGTTCCGCGCACTGTCGCGAGTAAATAAAGCGGTCGCATTTGCATCCGCGCGGAAACGCCGCGCCGCTTGTCGATCCCGCTCTCGAATTATCGCGAGCCCGCGATCGGAGCCCAGAGGGATCAGGGTTCAAACGGGTGACCACGGTAATTGAACCCGCCTACACAGGCCGCGGAGAAGATCTCGCGTCCGAAGCGAGATCTTCCTTGAGTAAGATGAACGCTCGCCGGCCGAATGCCGTTAGGCCGACACCTCGCCGTCGTCGTCATCGTCGTCGTCGTCGTCGTCGTCATTGTGTCAACGGTTGTCAAGCGATCGCGACGAACCGCTCGCACGCACATACGTGCGTTTATAATGCGCGTGCGTGCGTGCGTGCGTGCGTGCGTGCGTACATTACACGCACGTGGACACGCGCGATCGGCAAGCGAATACTCGCTCGTGTACACCCACCTGCGCGTCACGGAGAGGTGAATCGCCCGCCCTGCTTGCGTATAATTCACACAGGGTGGGGGCTGGATACTGTTAACCGCTGTCAGTCGTTTCTCAGGGAAGACACCGTGCACGAGGAGCCCGCTCTCCTTCCGCGCTTTTTCTTTCCTGCCGCTGACCGCTTAGATTTCAGATCATGAGAGACGATCCCGGGGTCAACGAGGATGCTGCTCCGACAAAGATCTAGCTAGATGTTACGATGCCGATATCTCTCGATCATTGAATCATTCTGGCTGATCGATATTACATCGTCGGTGTTGAGCGCTTTGATCTGACTAAAAGCCTCAAGTTTCCGTCAAGCATAACTCGATCAGGTATCTGTGCGAAATAGCATGTTTTGCTCGCACTGTGATATTGTTTACGCTTAAGAGAGAGAGAGAGAGAGAGAGAGAGAGAGAGAGAGAGAGACAATAGCGGTCTCCACATGGAGACGAGTGAGTGAGAAAGTGATGAGATCACTGTCCTTCGCGAAAATGTTCTTTCTCAAGCGCGGCATCGCGCTTGGAGGAATCGACGCAGGGCGTCTCGGCCTTGCATCGATCCGCGGACAAGGAGAGCCGCGAAAGGAGCAAGAAACTTAGCCGTGAAGCGTTAACGGGCTACTTAGCTGCGAACGATTAATAAAGCACCGGGATCACAATAAATATCATTTACAGCCATGACAAATTAGTGTGCATCCGCGAGCGCGCTCGCTTCCACGACGGCCAATTACTAATTACAGATATCCGATGATCCGCGTAACGGTAACGCGGCACTCGGATAACGATTGCCCGGCGTACGTTGTAATTTAATTAACGGCGATTACATCGCTCGCGTCGCTGATTTATACGAGCCGTTGGGATCGCGAAATCGGTCGCCGCGCGTATCGCGCGTTTACGCCACTTTCTCCGCATGGAGAACGCATCGGGCCGACTACCTAAACCTCGCCGCGTCAATTAGCGTTATCCGCGTGAGCACGTCGGACAAAAAACGCGAATCGATTCGGAACGAGGGGAGCAATCACGCCGGCGAGGCGAGATGATCTCCTTGGCCATCTTTCGACGACGACGATGACGTGAGATAAACGACGGTCGTTGCGAAGCTGCTTTTCCGTACACGACGCGATACGCACCCTGTGCTGCCAATCAAAGTGTCAACGCTATCTGCGGCGAACGCTTCGAAGAGTATCGGCCTTCGCGTAGCCTCTCTCTCTCTCTCTCTCTCTCTTCCCTCCTTTCTTCCTTCTCTCCGTCTTTCTTCTTCGACGAGCCAGGCAGCCATCGTAAACAGCAGCGTACCGTGATTCGCGAACGACTACGCGCCCCGAGGTTCGGACGTTAATTGAATAATTTGCATCTCACCTGTTCGCTTCCGGGAGGAGCGCAGGTGTGACGGCGAGAGGTCAGGCGGAATCCTGCTCTTTACGCCGCGGGGAAGAACCTAATCTCTTTCGTCCTAAAGCGAGGAACGAGCCGCGTACATCCCGGGCGGATGTCGGGACGATCTCAACGCGGCTTTACGGAGAGCAGATTGCGCGTTTCAGCAGGCGAAACGCTGAAATTCCCTAAACGAAACGAACGATCCTGATTGCTGGAGCAAGTTGGCTGTTACGTGCGCGCGAGGATCTTATCGGTCGCGAGTGATCGCGGATTCCGATCGCCAGAGTAATTGTCGTGCTTGCGGAGGAACGCTGGCCGTTCCTAGAAATGAAATAATCATAAATACGGTTTCTACGAAGTGTCAAAAGTGAGACTCGCGCGAGCTCGATGCGGAACGTGCGCTCGTTGTTCAGGAATTTTACCTAGGCAGAAATACCGCCCCGCGAGTATCGAGAGAGACCGGTTATTGCTCGACATTCCTCGACGGTCGACCAGATGTCATCGGCCAAGGCGGCCTTATGGAAAAAGGCGACCGGAGCACGTCGACTTTAATAGGATGGTATTGATTTCAGCCGCCAAATGCCTGGTTGGCGAGCCACCTGGCTATCGCCACGAGCGTTCGCGGGATCCGTTTTCGAACAAAAATTGCTCGACTGCTCAAAGGGAGAAGTCGAAGGAATTTGCAAAGAGAGACAACGAAAGTGGGAATAGCGGAAGCAGCGGAAGGAAGGAAGGAAGGAAGATGGGACAAAAATAAAACGATGAAATCAGAAGGAAAACGAGAAGGAGACTCTGCTGAATACTTGAAAGGAAGGAATAAACTTGATTCTTTGATCATTATTAAGATACAATGTATTTACATGCCACGATACTGATCTACTTCGATATTAAGCGCGACGCAAAATAATATTCGTGGAATTTGATGACGAGCTGAAGATGGAGGGATTATGTCAAGGGAGAAATCTTGCGCGCGAAATTCGCGATTCAGAAATTCAATTGCGATTACATTACGGGACCATGCTTTCGAAGAGTCGCTGTCGCCGCGCGGGATCAGGAATTTCTATCATTTCTGTACGTCTCTTTCTCGGTTCGGTACGAAGCTTTTCGGGCCTTGTACGGCTAGAATCATCAGAAGAAGCGGTCCATCAAGAGGCGACGAGGTCCAGAGTCCGTATGAGGCGGCGACACTTCTCTCTCCGCGACTGGACGAGGCGCGATACGCGGTGCTCCAGAAATCCAGTGCCGTTGTTGCATCGGCTTGCACCGTCCAACTAACACTTTCACCCGCTTTAAGTGCCGCTGAAGAGCGATAACGTACAATGCGATAATAGCCTATACGATCTACATTTCTCCGGCAATGACGCCGGATCATTAGCAAACTATTGCATCGACGTAGAATCGCGCCCTATAGGGCGCACGAGAGATACTCGACGAGTGTCGACATTTTATCTGCTACATTTCCGGACAATCAAACAGCATTGATTCGTTGAGCGACTCCATGCTCCACGCGGCTGCTGCACGCTCCGTTTCCGAGTTTCAGGTGCGTCTGAAAGCCTCTCTCGGAGGAATGCGAGCGAGAGATACCTCCACTCTCGTTCGATATCTAATTGATCGATCGCGGCTGGATATCGGCGGACCTCATTGACCGCTAGCTTCGCACGAGAAATCTCGCCGATCTCTCATCTCCCGCGGGACAAAACGCTCTCCTCGTCGCGGCTAAGCGAGCGAGCAAGACGAAGCGGACGAGCCGCGAACGCACCTGCGCGACGCAGTCTTCGCGCGCATAATCGATGTACGGAAGGCATGGCCGGTTATAGCCGGTGTACCGGTACAACGCCGGTGTAGAATTAATCGAGCGTTTCCATCGTCCTTCCTGCGACAATGAACTTGTACTTTTGCCGCGGCAGCGCGAGCGTCCTGTGTATTTGCACGTGGATCGACACTGCAAATTTGCGGAGCGTTGCAAACAGGTAGACGCGAGGGCGTGTAAAAAGCGTAGCTTATTTGTTGCGGGCACAAAAACTCGAACCCGCCGGATCGGGATGATCGGGGCTTAAGCCGTGTTCCAACATAATTTATTTCCGAGGGATCCTCTCCCTCTCTCTCTCTCTCTTGCGCGCGCGCGCGCGAACGATCGGTCAGCCGATAAACTCGGAATAATTTGTAATGGATGTATACCGTAGATGGGAACGGGGGGCATGTCCGGCGAAGGGAAATTTGCAATTAGGAGATTACTGCGGCGGCGGCGGCAAGGGGAGGAGGTAGAGGAAGGTTTAGCGGGTCCAGGACGATGCTGAAACAACGATTAGCGCTGAAAAGAACTGTATCGGGATCGCCGCGCGTCCGGGAGCTTTCCATTAAAATCGCCGCAAAGAGTCGCTCGCCGTAATTTCACGTCGTTTCTTGCGGCTATCGCGCGGATCTACCCGCGGAGAGCGGTGTGTACGTCGCTACTTCAAGGTCCGCGGCGTAGAGGCGGGTTTTGCGCTCCTTTACGACGGTATACGCCATACACTAATAACTTACAGTCGAACTATCAGATACGTGTACACAGATGGGCGAGAGCGCACGCGCGCGAGCGGTGCATTTCTCTCTTTGTTCCGCTCCCCCGTTCTCCCCGCCGGAGCGTCTATCTACCCGGGGAAGTTGCCGGGTTCATTGTTGCTGTTTATGCCGACGATGCGCTCGCGCGAGAATGAACGGCGATTTATCGCGGCGATGGGAGCGAGGCCTGCAGCCCGCAGGACCCTCTTTTTCGCGGCAGGACGCCGACCTGAAAGGCGAAAGGGACAGAGAAAGGGGCTGCGGGCGGTGCGGAGGGTGTCGCACGAGGATAAATACTTATTCCCGCGACTTTATCACGGACGATGGTACGTACGATGCGCGCATTCGTAGCCGCGCGCGCGCGTAACATCGACGAGGAGAGAAACAGATCGATCCGAGAAAGGGTCGACTCGAGGGGGACGATCGTGGGAGGGGGGGGGGGTGGACAGCAGATCGCTGACCCAGCAAAAGTATTTGGCAGAACGTTTGACCCGAGGGGAGATCCGCCCGGCGAACCCTCGTCGCGAGATGAATCGGCGTTTGATTGCGTGCAAAGTCGCCTTAAACGAAACGATGTGGAATTTCAGCGCGGCCGCGGACGCGCATGACCGCTCGCGTATTATTATTGACGAAGCGGGTCATTGGCACGCTGCACGTGCCGGTTTAATGCTCCGGATGTTATTCCATTTTGCATGCGGCTCTCGGTGCGTGAACAGAGCCTGCCGACGGTCTCTCCTACTCACGGTTCCGTCTACGGTGCATTGTTCCGCTGTATTCGGAGAAAGTTGTAACCTTTCGTTCTTGAAGGGATGCCCCGTGCCATCCCCGTTGCTGTATAAGGCGAGCTTATCGCTCTGGATGAATCTAAATCGGGATAAGGGATAGAAGGACTTATCAACAAGTTATTTATCATTATCCGTTGACGCGCATCGAGCTAATCCGATTAATCGACGACGTTACCTGAACTTTCCAACTTCTGTTTGACTATCGAGCGATTATTTATGCTTGAGATGCGTGAGAGATACAACGGCGATTCGGCAGAATCAGCACGAGTATCCGCGGCATAGAGATAATTTATTCGTCGCGAAATATATCATCGCTTCTTGCCAGTCGCGCGATTGCACGCTGCGCGCAGCTCCAACAGTCGCGAGACTGTTTCCGGCAAGCGGTGAAACTTTGGTAAAGTCATCGAGTATCATCCGTGCGGCGCATCCTCGTTAATCGACCGATCGACCGGAGATACGCCCGCGCGTGTAGCTCGCATTAGCTCTGACGTAGGAAAAAACGTGCACGTCGTACCTGCCTTTCCTCCCACTAGCGTTCTTCTCGTTGTACAAGTGCGATTCGCGCTCGTACTCGTTGTATAACACTCCCGAAAAGTTACGGCCAACGTCGATGGTATATGCCGCATATTAATTACATCAACGCGCAAACGTGATTAATATAACGGACGAATATCGGTACGAGCGTCTGGGATCGCTTATTACCGTTATCGATACGACGCGGGTTTCTTTTATAAAATATGCCAGAGGATCACAGATCGTTGGCGGGATTTGCTTCGATTATCGGCGATCTACAAGGCGAGTACACGATTTATGTTACGGCCAATTACGAGTCTCGCGGGGGTCACGAAATAAATAACATTAATCATCCCGAAGCTCCGTGATGTATCGGTGCAGCTATAGATAATATTAACCTCGGTCTGCGATATATCTAGAGGTAGGGACAAACGATAAAACGGGATAGAATTTATTAACGTCCCAAAATATCAATAATGCTGTTAATGCTCTCTCGTTTGCGCGGGATCAAATATTTGAGCGAACGATATCGCGAGAGAGAGAAAGAGAGAGAGAGAGAGAGAGAGAGAGAGAGAGAGAGAGAGAGAGAGAGAGAGTAAGGGAGTAGGGAGAACTGGTTTAGCGAAAAGATCAAGAATGGAGGGAAGAATGGAGGAAAAGGCGCGCGCGATATTCCAAAACAAATAGCCGCACATTCTCCGTGGAAATGAATGACATCTGTCCTCGATTACGTTCCGCGTTCTCGTCCGCGAGGGAACCGCGGCGCCTTTCATCCGCGCTCGCACGCCGGTAATTGCGATCGATACCACCTCGTGCGGCCTCATTGTCGTCTTCGAAATTAAACGGCCGAACGTTTCTTCCGTCGAGGATGGGGCAGAGACCGGTGCGGGCTGTAATCGTAAAGGCGTCTGAAGAACTCGATCTCGGTATGCACGCGGTTCGTGGTATGCAACGGGTTACGAATTACGAATAACTAAAGATTAATCGCGCGTGCGATCGAACGATGAGACAAAAACTTGATACATATCGTCTCAAGTACTGCGGACCATGAAAAAAGAGCGGCCTCTTGCCGATATCGAATAACTCTTTGCGTGTAACGACTGGGGAGAACTCTTCATCCAACTATTGCTGCAGACTCGTTTGCCGATAAGCATCGCGCGCATATGATTTTAACGTATTATTTTAGCTAATTGCGATAAACGTTTCACCGGGGTGTAATTTGCCTTTCTCACCGGCATGCGTCGGTTATTCTTTCCTGAATTCTCGCAAGCGTAAAAGTCCGATGCAACGGAAATGCACGCTTTTGTGACTCGATATAGCGCGTCGAGGTTCTTACGTCTTCGTGTTCCGCTTTGGAGGGAGCCGCGCGGCGAGGCTCGCAATCACATGAGCGAACATGGGAACAAACTCGGACATAAACGCGCAGGTGTGGCCAGACACTCGCAAGGAGCAATCATGTGCTATTAGATGGATCGAGGAGGGGAACGCGAGTTCGCAGCATTACAAAGAAGCTTAGCTCTCTATGGTCTCGCATTTAATTTTCATCGGATGCTCCAAGTGCCGATAAAAGACGGCGAGAGAGCCGCTCGCGAGATTTGCTCTCGGCGATGACATTTCGGCTGACCGTATTATATCTCTGATAGATGGACGGTAGCTCGAATCATCGTCGAAAATAAAGAATATTCGGACGATCATTCCGCGGAGACGATCTCGTGAGACGAGATATCGCCAGTTAAGCGAATTAGATAGGCGTGGAAGCACGTTGCGCGGCACGGCGACGCGGAATATCAATAATCCCATCCCGTTAGTCGAGCGCTAATCAGTACGCCGTAAATAAACGCACGGAATGCGCCTGCCAGCGGATCGTCGGCAAAAATCACATTCTTCCCACACCGAAGTTGGGGGCTTGCCGCCGCGGCGACGAGACCGGCATTGACCTTTACCATCGCGCCTCGCGCGCGCGCATCGGGGAAACGATGAATGAAACGATMCCAGCCATTAATCGCGCCGTCGTTTCCGCGCGCGAGGAACGCGCGTCTCGGCTATGCTGATTTCAATTAATTCCAAGACGTTCCGGGTTTTTTCTTCCCCGTCGCAGGAATGGGACCGACGCAGGATCCGCGGTGAACGTCAAAAGCGCTGCGAGGGAAGAGCCAGCGAAGGAAAAGCTGGCGTTGTAAAGTCATTCGATGCCGAGCCATCGAATCGAGGCATCCTCGAAGCCATCCGCGGGGGGATACATGAAACGCTAATTGAAGACTTTCACGCGCGTAACGATAATTGACACGACGGACCGAGGAATTATGATACTGTGACGTGTGCCGTGCACGTCTTCGCGAGCGATATATTAAGCGAGGAGCCGCTTAATGAACAGTAATTACGCAAATAAGAGAACGGACGATCACGTTGATAAGAAACTCGGACTTGGATCAGCGCGAGGATCGTCACGGCTTGTTAACATTTATTGAGCGGATTTCCGCGGCATGCTATCACGCGATTCGAGGGAATTGTACGAATTGCGTTTTCGCGAGCTTTTCCGATCCGCGATATCGCGAGATGAAGGTCGTCCAATGAAGAAAATCCATCCAGCATGAATCATACTCTCCGGAGAGTAGCAGCGCAGCTCCGTCATAACGCTCGATAGACATAATTTGCAAATTGTTGCATCTCGTGAGAAATCATTCCCGAGATTGGACGCAGCTCGCGTCTGGATCTGATCGTCTTGGCGTACTTGGAGACGTATCGACATTACAATTTGATTCGATCTAACAGAAGCGCAGCTTCATATCTAGCAATGATACATCGGGCATGCTAAGTCGATACAGAATCACGTGAGATCATTCTTGCGCGTGAATCGAACGGCGACAATCTCGCGTGAACGCGTCGCTTCCGCGTTGGCGGAAGACGCTTCGTAGAAACGATCCAATATGGATGCGATCGATATCGAGGCAGCGCTTCGAGCGTGTACAAGAGCGTGTGCGGCTCGCGGGCAACTGATCCGCATGATGGAAAGCAGGTTTTTAGTTGCTTGAAATCCAACACTACCCAATGACGCTCGAATTGGACTGCCGGTCGACTAGCAGGCGAACGCGAGCGCATAGGGTGCCTATACCGGACATCTTAGATGTTGAAGGACTGTAAAGGCAAAATACAACACAGCAACCTTCCTGGGAAACCAGCGGCAGGGGTTTTCCTGCAAGGCAACTCTCGCCAATTCCACAATCCAGAACAACAACAACGAGCATGACAAACCTGGATAGAGAAACACAAAAGATCCAACAACGCCTCGCAAAGCCACTGGTGGCGAGACTGAAGTACGAAAGCGAAATGGAGTAAAAAAAGAAAAAAAAGCGTGTGCGGCTTCTTAAAGGATCGAGTGCCTTTGTTCGCCGCGGAGTACATACGTTTCCGATCGGCCAGAAGCAGCTTCGATCATTCGATCGAATCGAACTGCACGTCTGGCACGTCACAGCCGCGAATTTACGCACAGCCGGGCGCGATGCATCGAGTTTTACCTCGCTTCCGCGGAGCCTCGCTATTTCGAGAGCAGCGCGCGAGCGGATCGTAAACTGCCGAGCACTCTTCCGCGCGCGCGCGCGCGCGCGCCAAAGAAATACGATTCGGGTGAGATATTTATGTGCGGGCTTTTTGTCACGGCGACGAAATCACGCGCGACAAAGGCGGACACGGCTCCCGGCTGCTTTCCTCTTCGGAGTGCTATCGCGACGAAGAAGAAGGCTGCGATCTCTCGCCTCCTCCCTCTGCGCGCGCGCGCGCGCGCGCGTGCGACCGAGAGAGAGAGAAAAGCAATGGCCATAAACTCCCCGGTGCTTGATAGAACCGCGCGATACCTTCTGTCGTTACACGTGCGCGGCTCTCGCGCGTATGTGCGTGAACCACGTCGTAATTAAGACAGCAAGAAAATATACTGGCCGCTAAAGTGCAGAGGATGCAGGATGCATCCACACGTACACGCCACGTGGGTGGAAGCGTCGTATCACGCGAGGAGAACCGCATGAATAACAGCGATACTGCTGACCGGCATGAAAGACTTAACTGAGAGGCCAACCGAAGCGCTTTGAGCGATGTGCTTTGTCCACGTATCGTCGTGCTACTTAGCCCGCCAAGAAAATATCACCGAAGAAACCCGTCGAGTGAGAACCCGATGCATGATGATGTGTAATTCATACAAAAGTGCGGCAATGATGACAATGAAAATGTCTTGAAGCGATAATTTACATATAATTACATCTCCGTCGATTGAAATCGACAGTAATCATTTCATGCGACACGTATGTGCGTGTCTTATTATTTCCCCTCGAAGTGGGTGTCGTGCGTTGCACGAGGCTGACGCATTCCACGCATCGAAGTCTCCGGATGGTCGCCAGAAGTTTCAACGGCATAGCGTGACATCGACGAAGCCAAAGGTGTAAAAATATTACGGATATGCCGAACGCGTATCAGTCATACGCATGGGACATCATACGTAACTTACGGTATCTCGATCATGTTTCTGTTATTTAATAAGAAGAAATATTTTTGCGGATAACGTTACGACGCATTGATATTAAAGGTGACTCGAACATTCGATATTTAATATTAATGCCGATCGCATCGGTCGAACGTGTGAGTGTGCATGAGTTGCGACACGACAAAATCAGCGTAAAATCAGGTCACTAACAATCTAATGCGATGATGCAACAATAAAGACTAATAGGGTCACGCTGTCACGATCGCAATTGATCGCATTTAATATCACGTGAAAATGGGCCATTAAAATGCAAGCGCGCTTCGAGCGTCCGCTGTTATACCTGTTAACTGTATTTATGGCACTTCTCTCGGAGGATAATTGAAAGAGACGCAATTCACAACCTGAACTGACGTAAGGGGCCTCGATTCTACATCGGGAGAGATTATGCGCGCGCGGGCTCTCGTATTCTTCGCTACCTTATATGTAAGTAGGTATCCGTGTTGGTAGTCGACGCTATGGAATAATCGTAAAACCGAAAGTAAAAGAGGAAGAGAGAGAGAGAGAGAGAGAGAGAGAGAGAGAGAAGGAGAGACAGAGAAAGAGACTTATCAATCCCCCGAGGGCAGGAACAAACTCGTGATCTTTCCGACCGATTCTCCGGATTACCTTGTCAATGCAACACAATAATATACCGGGGCTATACTGCGCTTCGTCAGCGCTTTGGTGTGTACGCACGTATACGAATAATGATTTGGAATAAAACAACGCAGCGCGTTAGGAAATGACCGCAATCGTCACATGAAGATACCTCAAGCTTGGATGTATGACGCGCGTTTGCGCGTCGATGCACGAGCAGCGAGAAAGTGAACGCGGATGCGGACGATGCATCAACACAGCGATAAAAGGAATCCATGAAAAATGTAACTAGCATCGCTCGAATGAATACGCAGACTTCACTCTGCGAGCTCTTAGGAGCACTTTACGTCCTACGCGATTGGAAACTGGAGACGCTACCGCTAGCAGCGGAGACCGCGGTTCCGGTGTTATCAGCTGAAAGAGAGCGAAAATGAAATTCGCCACGCGCGCGCTCGCTTTCTTTTACCTCACTTTCTTCCCGTGAAATGACCCATACGCTTTGCGTTCGACCGCAATAATGGAGAATAAGAAGGTGTCTGCGTTTTGTGTCTCCGTCGTTAAAAGAGAAATGTGGATTACAGGGTCGCGAGCGGGTAAATAAGCCTCAAGGCCGGTTTCGTGAACCCATTCAAATGTTAAGTGCACGTTGTTCTTTCTTCTGGCGCGGCACAAAAGAAGCTGCGCGATGGTGAAATATTAAAACAAACCGGGGATCCCCCGGTCCGCTCGCCCGCTCCCTCGGACGCTTGTCAGCGATTCATTATAGCGATTTATCTCGCTTTACGGCGGTCTTTAGGGAACAGCAGTGGGAATTGGCTTCTGTCACCTAGTGACACCAATTCTCAGCCCCGGTTTTTCAGGCCAGGTGTCGCTTGCGACATTAGCCGTGATATTCTCAGAATTTCAGTCGAAGAACTGGACTATGCACTTGCAGCGAGCGGATAGCAGATGAGCGGATACCGTATACCGTGCTAAATCCCACGGCAAGGGAAACATAGAGAGGCTAGGAGCCGGGAGGGGAAGCTAATCTCGCTGATCTTGATTTTATAATCTAGAATTAACGGAATTCGCTTCGCCGATACAAGATATACAAAGATATACGCGAGTGATACTCGAAACGTCCGACCTATCGGATAGCGGTGCACGCTATCGAATACATGTTCGATCTAAAACTATGCAAGACCATTTTAAACGCGCATGAATTTTCCAATAATAATATTAGACGGCTGTACAATCGAGCATAGCTCGTAGTACGTAGTACGTAAATAACGCAGACACGATAAAGCGCATTGCAATCCGCATTCGACGCGAGCTTAATGAACGCGCTATCTCGCGTGTCGCATAATTCGCGTTAATATTTTATTCGCGTTACGAGTTCACGGTTGGTTAAGCTAAGGATCAATTTTGTCATGCTCTGTGCCATCTCACAAACGAGTCTCGCTGGAATGTGCTGATTTTCTTGCACTTTCCCATCGCTCGCGCAGACAAGAGACCGCAATGAGCGGTTAGCGAATTCCTCGATGCGATGTGAGTCCGCGACTCGATATTACTGGTCTCACACACGGAAGCGGGAATGTGGAATGTCGCGGTAAATTGACGCGGAGCTCCTCGCGAGGGCTCCTCTTTCCGGGAGGTCAGCGAAACCATGAAGAAACCGGAAATGCGGGTTCCTTACGCGGACGTTGCGCGATCGGGACGACCAGAGCCGCGTCTGAGACCTGATATCTCCGGGATCGGAAGTGCTGGTCGATCGATCGAGCGCGATCGTGATGTCCGATCGATTAAGGCATACCTCGCGTGCTTGAACGCTCGTTGCACGCTCGATGCATTTCAGGCTCGTTTGGCGCGACGTCTGAAGGTTGAGCGTCTCCTTCGCGGAGAAGGACCAAGACATCCGGCACATTCCGAGCTTTCAGTGACCGTCCGATCGCGGAACGATATATCGATGTTCCTCCGGTATAATTCTTGCGTGTGGGGACGTTTGAATGGATCCGCATCGAGCATCGCGAGCTGAATAAAACGAAGGACGAAGAAGGAATAAAGCTGTTCTTTAAATTTAGAAGATCGTACAAGGAATATTTAATATTCAAGAGAGTCTCCGCGGAGTTTGGCATTTTTCTTTTAACAACGATGCAACTTGTCGCGCGATCGCGTCAGCTTTCATCGCGCCTTCTCACGTGCACTCTTCACGTGCGCTTTTACGGCAACATTAAAGGCAGGATTACATCGCTTCATTATCAAGAGTATTCCCTCCTCTCTGATTGAGTCATTCTCGATCGTGGAAAATAGTCCACTCGATGGAGATGATCTGGCCTTCCGGTGCTTGCGCGGGTCATCAAGTGCGCGATCGGTTCCATATTCCAATGAAGATCGCCGCACGGGAGTCGCGAGGAATCTACAAGCGCATCGATGTTAGCAAGGCTAGGAATCCGCGGCTGCACGGCTCGCTTCGTAATCGCCATAAACAAGCGCGTCCAGCCGGACGCTTTCCACGTTTTCTGGAATGCCCGCGGTAGCGCAGGAGATAAGTGAAGGCAGCAGAGGCGAGTAAATTAGTTCTCTCATAATGGAGTCGGTGTGTATACGTGCCGCGCTAATAACGCATCCTCGTAGTCGCCGCGCTATCCTATGACGCCACGCTTTTCGTAGCGATGCTGCACCGCCGCCAGCCAGGAAGGAAACCTCTCCCGTTAATTAGCTCGCCATTAATTTCACGGAGATGCCGCCCAGCCGATAGAGCGGGCAATCGCGCGCTAACGAGCGAACGCCGCTCCGGCGGATTTCGTAGAGCGAGTTTCGTCGAAACTCGCCCGGCTTGAGCAGCAAGCAGCAAGCGAAACCGCAGCGGCGTCTCTCTCGCGCACTTTATATGCCTCGCGCTTCGATTCACGCTCCTGTCCGGCTTTTATACCGAGAACGGGAGCCATAAAAGATATCGGTTGACAACTGCCTTTGTATGAAGCAACATGTTTATATAAGGATGCGTTCGAAAAAGAAAAAAGAGAGAGAGAAAGGGAAAGAGAAGAGGAAAGAAACGTACACGTCTCTTTCTCTGATATTTCAAGATTATATCTCTCCTTTGTAATATACTCCGTTTTATGCCGCTGTATTTTCCTCCTCAACTTGAGCACTTCGTATTCGTGCGTAAGTAGTAAGATAAGCGAGTCGGCGGCCGAGCGATTTATTCGAGCTATCCGTTTAAGGTATAAACAACAATATTTACTCTCAACGATGCTCGCCAGCAATTCGCGCAAGCGCATAATTCAAGCGCTCGGATGATATTGCCGCATAACGTTGTAAATTGTACGCGATAACATTTGTGCGGCGCCAGTTTCGAAATAATTTCGAATTAACCGCGCATCAATTAAGCAAACAAAGGTGCACGTATGAATAAATGCTCGGCTCGGCTACGAGGAACGTGCAACGGCTGTGAAATCTCGGAAATCGTTGCCACACTACGGTGTGTCACGGTGAGATCCGCCGCACAAAGCAACGTTCTTGGATGCATCCAAGAACGAGCCCCGGCTTGCGTCGCTTCGCTTAAGCGTTCCCACGTGTTACTGGGTCACTATACTTTTTAAAAGTGAGTACCGTATATTCACCTCAACAACCTCCACGGGTAATCTGAAATCTTCAGGGCCGCGGCACGATAGAGTCGCTAACTTGTTAGCGCCTGGCTTAGCCCTCCTCCAAAGCGAACTGGGAATTAGTAATGTAACCGGTTGCACGCGCGGCACAAACTTGGAGAACTCGCGGAAAGGGAGGAAGGGAGAATGAGAATGAGAGAGAGAGAGAGAGAGAGAGAGAGGGAGGGGAGAAAAAATGATAAAAACTCCCGCACCGTGCGCGGAGTTCGTACGGCGCTAATCAGCACGGTAAGAGTAATATCCATTAGTAGTCCCCTACAATTCAAAGGCTACCGACAGCCTCTCGACGCTTTTATTCCCGCGAAAAAATTCACGCCTATGCGCAGCGTGCAATTATCTACTTACGGACAGTACACTTGCGCGACCGGCAACACTTGCATCTACTTGCCAGCTGTAATTACCGGCTGAAAGGCAATTCGCCGCCAAGAGGCAACGCGTAGCAACGTTTTACGGGTAATTAACATTCGTCTCTATCTGGACGGACTATCGGTCGGTCGGTCGGTCGGTCGGTCGGTCGGTCGGTCGGTCGAGGCACGAGACGGGCAATCTTCCTTCCTTTCTTCGTGCAACGTCCGCATCGACGGCGGACGCAACACCTCGCGAAACTTCGCGTTCGCGTGATTTCCAGGAAAGCCATGCTCCCCTGGCCGCGCTGTTATCGAGCTAGCGAATTGGTGCTCGTAAATCCCGGCACTTACCATTACCGTTACCGCGCTCGAGGAAGACGCGGCCTCGCGAGTCTTTGCCCTTGAAGCAGGAATAGTCGACGATGCACCCGTGCGAACTTGGCGCCCAGAATGGCCTAGAAGAGTCCGAGTTGGATGAGTATCATCGCCAAGATACTCAAGAAGAAGATAGAGAGAGAGAGAGAGAGAGGGAGACCGAGCGACGATATGGTTTAGTTGTGCCGCGAGAGTTCACCGGGACTCTCGGCCACGAAGACATCCGGCCTCGAGATGGCAAGAACGAGCACTCCCTCGTACCTTCGCTGACCCCGTCGCCTCTCTGACCGGCATCGCCAACGCGGCGCCCGCCGGGAAACCTTGAGATAGCCGACGAACAAAGGCCGGCATCACCACCGAATTAATTCCTTTCTTAATCGACAGACTCGCATTCTTATTCGCAGACCTAGGGCCCTTGGTCGTTGTGGTCCTATTTCAGCACGATTTCGATCTGGTCAAAAGTCTTTTCTTTTTCCTCAGGGTCCTCAGGTATACGGAACAACCACGGGAGGCCCATTCGAAAGCCTTTTAAATACCGCCTTCGTAACTTGAGACGAGCAATGTGTAACAACTTCAGTTTCGTTTACGATGCAGTTGAAGTAAATAAAATTCGCGTAACGCAACGTGAAGCGTTGCCACTACTTTCGCCAAGGTTACATAACATAGATAATATAAAAGAACGATAAAATGGGCAAGATAAGAGTCCTCTTTGTATCGATCAATTGTGTTAACCTCGTGCTAGATTACGAGACATGAAAGAGGAGAAGAAAAGTCGTTCATTCGCGATATACGCCAAGCTAGCCAGAGTAACGTTGCCAATGACATCGTGCAATTTGAACTTTCACTAATGTTTCCCGATAAAATCAACGTGCCGCGCTTTATCGTTCCGAGAACGAACAAGTTTGTTCAGTCTGTGCTCGACGGTCGCTTCGCAGCGACCCTACAGTTTACTGCAGCAGCCACGTTAATAACATCGATAATGACGGGCATTACTATCGTAACGTTTAGTATAGCATTGCCTCGACTGTAATCGGCAGTCCTTCTCGTGTTCTTTATTGACCAATTCACGTTATAATAATATCGGCAGGAATGGGCATAACCCATTGCGGAGCAAATTCCCCTCCCCCCTGAGCCAGAAGAAAACTATTACCCCGATAGTTGACCTGAACAAACGACGTATAGCTGAAAAACAGATATTCGATCGACCATCGATTTACGGGCCACCCGTTGCAACATACGGGAGAATCGACCCGTAGACATAATCGAGCAATCATTTTCAGGATGATTTACGAGGTCGCGCCACCGCCAGTTTGCGGTTGGTTTGTTCATCGAACATGCGCCGTCGCTGGCCTAATCGATGTTGGGTCGAAAGACTTTTGCGTGTTTCTGCAATATTTACGTTTCGCAGCGAGCGAATCGCGTTGCTAGCGCGAACCTGTCGCGAATAAAATTCATTCGTCCGAATATCTCGTTATCTCGCTGGTTATTTTTCTAGTTTTCTCCGCGTGGAGACTCGAAGCTGGCGGCGAGGAGTCCGCTGCGCGATATCGAGCCACGAAACTTACGAAACTTGGCGGAATCGCGCAGAGTCAAGCAAGAGAAGATAATCATAATGACGCGATGAAAGAAACGTAGCGAAACTACTCGGCCATTGCACAACGTACGATATCGTACGTTTTACGCAACCTGTAGAAGGTGCTCCGAACAGCTCTCACATTGTTGCTTCGGATGATGGAACATTGGCCCGGTATATATAATGCTAATATAAATAATATCGGCGCTACATATAGAGTTATACAACAGCGAGTATTAAGATCGTATCTCCACGATACGATTAAGACTACGACTATTACGTATCGCCGTTCCCTTTTCGGGACCGGACTACGTTCTAAAGTCAATTCTGCCTGGTAAAAGTATCATTGTCATTATGCAGTCCGCGGAGTACGTATCGTAACGCGCGACAAGAGCGGGGAGCGGACTGATGTCGCTGGGGTAATTTTAACTCTGCGCGCCATCTCGCCTCGCAGATAGCGAGATTTAGTGTTACGATCCCGCACGAGGTACAAGGTACGAGGTACCCGAGGCGTGTCGCGTTACGCGGATGTAGAGAAAGAAAAGGAAAAGGAAAAGGAAAAGGAAGAGACAAAGAACCGTGGCTGGACCGCCACGTGTAATTTCGGCTTGCGCCACATCGCAGGACGGATGAATAATCTCGCGGCGACCGCTTGAATTTACATCGTAACTCGAGCTCATGCTCGCCTTACGATCTATAAATTTTTATCGCGTGATAAACCGGACGTGAATCAATTCCGGACGCGCGTTGTCATCGCGCGCTGACCCCGCGTGAGTTTTGCAGTTTGCAGTCGTCGCGACTCGACAATGTCGCGCTATAAAGTCGGGATGTAGCAGCGACTTTTCCAACGATCGCACGATGTGGCATGGAATGACGACGACGACGACGACGACGACGACGACGACGAGGACGACAGGACGCGGGCTTTACGAGCGAGCGATTTGCCATCCCGCGGCGGGATGATGACCGCAACGGTGACAGGCGTTAAGACGCTCAAGACGCGAGGGCATGCTTTCCCTTGAACCCTGTGCGAAAGATTCGAGGCGGCGGATGGACACCATCGAGACCTGCTGATCGCAGAACGAACGAACTCGCCGTTCACCGAACGATCCGGACGAGCCGAGCGGAGTTCAGCGCGTTCCGATCGCGCGCGGAAGACGCGTGTGCGTGGCTGGGTATAACGCGCGCGTCCTGGTGCTGGAGGTTAGTTAACGGTGCAGCCGGCCAGGTAGCAGACACGAAGACGACCTAACCCGCAGGGCTCAAGAGAGCGGAGACGAGGGGAGGAGATGCCGCGCGAGCGCGAGCGCTCGCGCGATCCCAGAAAGAGAGGGACGCGCCGATGGCACGGTGTCGTTTCAGAGACGCCGCGCGTACATAGGGATAGCCTGAGACTCAAGGTGGTAACGGCGGTGGTGGACGCGAGAGGGGCACGGGTGGGGAAAGCGGCATTCCGCCAGCCTCCCACATCATCTCCGCCTAGCCCAGATTTCGAATCCCCCTTTTTCCGGAACGTCGGTCGTGACCGGCCTCGCTTGAACCCGGAGCTCCGCGAGTTCTCGTATCTGCGAGCGATCGTCGGCCCTCCGCGCGAGGGGTGAAGGGTCGGGCGTCGGGCAAAGGGTCGGAGAGGGGGAATTCCAAGATAACGCTTTCCTCCGGCGCGGAACATCTCGCCAGTGATACTCGATGGAGAAATGCGGGACATTGATCTTCCTATGGATCACGACGCGGGCTCGGGTCGAGGGGAGGAGAGAAGAAAGCGAAAGCACGGGGCGGCCGACGCCCGGGCCGACTAGCGGAAACGGTTTTCTCCCGGGGAAGAATTCCGCAGTGGCTGCACATGAAATCGTGACGGTGACCCGGGCTAACCCGGGCAACCCGCGTTGAAAGCACGGTGGCGTTGCGATCGATTGGCGTCCAATTAAAGTGGCAAGGGGACATCGAGGGCACGGCGGGACGCTTCCGCGACATCTGGACATCATCGTCGATCTCGCATGCAGGATTCTTCTTCTCTAATGCCTCCCTAACGACGCCCGTGTCGTTGTGATCATCGCGGCGAGCCCGATCGACTCTTCTCGATGAAGCGGATCAAGAGAGATAGATAGATAGATAGATAGATAGATAAATAGATAGAGAGAGAGAGAGAGAGAGAGAGAGAGAGAGAGAGAGAGAGAGAGAGAGAGAGACGGAGAGATACCTTGGCACAAATCCGATTCACGGGGGCCCAATCTGTCGGGTCCGTCTCTCGGGCCTGTCGGTCACGACTTCGATGAAACTCCAGCCAGGTAGCCGCTTGTACCCGGCGCAGGCTCGCGCGTAAACTTCTTTCTTTAACGAAGTACCACGTCAAACATCTCGTACATCGAGATATCCGGGCGCACGATGTAAATTGAGAAGCTGAAGAAGAAAAAGACCCTTCCTCGTCGGTGATCAGGTCCGACCATCTGGCAGCGGAAGGCAAAACCCACGTATATTCTTGGTCGGAATTCCTTGCGTCCTCAAACGTAAAGATTAGATCGCTCCGCGAGAACAAAGCAGGCGTGAGGAGAGGACCGTCGAACGGCCGGGCGGCTTAATCGCCACGTAATCGTCGTTACATGCTCCACGTAACGCAACGAGTGACGTAAAATTGTCTACACTCGGCGTCCCGGCTGCTAATCGACTGTCGGGAATTTATCACCGCGAATACGCGAAAGTGACACTCGCGCGCGAATTACAAGCGTATCGAGGACAGTTCTCACTTCGTATCTCGATGATTGTAAAAGCGATCCCGGATAACGTTCTCCCGAGCGATACGATTTATCCCGGGTTTGCGCTTGAGCCGCGCAATGGCGAGCACCGCGGAGGAATGAAATCATCGCTGGAAATTGGACCGAGTCCTTTGTTGCCCAACCGAAAAGGGCCGCGTTCACGGCTGGCTCGCCGCAGTGCCATTGCCACATCGCGCGCGCGCGCGCGGGCCGACGATAAATTATGAAGATTGATGTTTCGCAAATCGAAGGCAGCCTCTCGCGAGGGCAAGCGCTGCAGAAGAGGACGGTCGTCGCGAGAGGGGCCACGAAGCGACCACGGAGCGGCCGGAGGATCTCACAAAGAAATCGTCTCGCCGTTCACGAGACGCCGCTCACGGTTCTCTGCGGATTAGGATTTACGCGCGCGGATCGGATGAGCGGCACGACTTCAGCTTGACGAGCCACGAGTGAATTTTACGAGTCGCGTCGATTTGCAGATCTGCCGGCTCAGCGGTGACCCGTTCCTCCGCCCGTTGGAGGGCACGAGGCTAAGCTTTTAAGGTCGTCGAGGAAAGCCGCCTCGCCTTTACATCGGTATCGGAGTTTACGGTTCGCACGATCCCGGACGCACGATCTCAGAGGCCATCAGGGCAATTTGCATGGTCCCGCCATCATCCCGACGCCGTCCCGACGCCGTCCCGACGCCGTCCCGACGCCGTCCCGACGCCAGGCGTTTTGGGTCGTTTTGGGACCGACGTGGAATGCGTTTCTCGACGCGACTCGTCTCGATGTCAGCATGAAAAGCGACACGCCCTGAGTAGGTCGTTCAATGATCGAAAATCAAGAGGCAATCGCGAATATCCCGCAAGCGCGGCTCGTCGAGCGAATCGAACCGTCCGGCCGGATGACATCAAGTACGTCTGCAGTACGTGTACCTTCATCGTTCACGTCAGATGTCACGAGTCGAGAGGCGAACTCTGACATTTCCGACATCGGGAGAATTTTGTTGGATGCAACGACGAGGGAGACAGGGAGACTGTTTTTATTTACGATTAACAGATCAAGCGATCGCTAATTGCCGTGGTACATAAAGGAAAGGTCATCGAAGGCGTGGCGCCTTAAAAATGTAATTGTCAGATTTAACAGGATTACCTGAACATTCGTAACAACTGTTAATGAAAATTAAATAAGATTAGTCGGCCGTTGATTTGCCCATCCTTGGAATTACAGAAATACAGAAGGTACAAAGGTACCGAACCGTTTAATTAACCAGCTTAATGTTTATTCAATGCGCGTTGAGCAGATGAGATAGAGATATTGCATCGCGAGCGACACGAAGCTCACGTAAACTTACTCACCCCTGCCCCTCCTCCCAGTGAATGGCGTATGTCGTCGATTTGGAGTTGCCGCATAAGACGAGAGCGCACATACATTACGATATGTGCGCGAGTGATATCGCGTATTGTGGAGCGAGATGGCGCATCCGCGGGACGGAGAGAATTTGCGAAAATAACGGACGCAAATATCGAGAATACCTGAAGGGCAGGAGAGAAAGGCAGAGATGAAATGGCATAAAGCGAGCCAATCAGGGGGTCGATTATCGCGGTAACGGCACTTCTTACGATAATTGACGGATCGTGCGGCGTTTCGGGCCGGCGATACGAAATTGCCAGGTACAACGGCCCGCGAGACTACAATATGCGTGCGCCGCGCATATATACACAGATACGTCCGTCATCTTAATTGCGGAAGATACACATCTTAATTCGGATCAAGGACAGTCGCGTGACGGGCTCGCGCCGCGAGCGACTGATACGATAATTTATTGTTTACGGCCGGCTGTGCGCCGCGATTAGACCTGTCCGCCAGCCGTGAACAATGAGCGCTGGTCAGAAAGCCTCTTCGACAATTTAACTCGGTACTCCATTGACCCGCGAGCGGGCATATAAACGCTAACTCCATTCCGCGACGAGCCATTCGTGGCTCTGACGTCTATCGCTAATATCTATCAGAAATAAATTATTTATATGCCGTAACTCACGCGGACTGACGGAACCATAAGCGTCCACTCTCTCTCTCTCTCTCTCATCCGCTCGCGTGGCATCCCGTGTTTGCGCGGGTAACGCGGCATCTCATGCTTGAATTATCCTTTTGTACGTTCGGCCGGCCGCTACTGTGACACAAGCGGAGACCCGGCCACTTTTCGATACGCGGCTACGAGATAACACGCATCTCTCTCTCTCTCTCTCGCTCTCTCTCTCTCGGTCTTCCTTTCGTGCGCGCATCTTCCCACAAAAATCAGCGGTTAACTGTAAAACGACGGGTAGGTAGGTAGGTAGGTAGGTAGGTAGACGAACGCACGGACACGAACGCGAGAGCATGGCTCGAGGGCAACGCCGCCAACACACCCACTCATCCTCTCGTCCGCTAATGGAATTACCTGTTCGAGTTTACAGAAACCCATAACCGGGGTTTGTCCTAAGAACACAGGGCGTGCGAACGTGTGCAGCGCGCTCGCGCGCGAACGAGCGGTGCGTATGTAGGATACACGGATACACACGGGCCCGTTCACACGGGTGTGGGTGCACGCGATGCTGCGGACGCAAGTGGAAATTATCAGCGCCTTTACCTTCCATCGCTCCGGGAGAGAGAGAGCGACGACCTCGCGCTCGCTCGCGAGCGCGAGCTTCCTCGCCAATTCAGCCGCGTTGCATCGCGCGCCTGTATCGCTGCGCGCACGGCTGTAATTCCCGTTTAGAGGCGGCTTTACACGCGAGCAATTCCGCGTTACGCGTCTTACGTCATCCGGCGAAATACGCGTGCGATCGGCGCGCGCACGCGCGCCCGCGGGGCGCGACGCGGCGATTAGAATATCGTCGCTCGCCGCTCCGAGCGGAGCGCGCGCGCCCGGCGTTACGTAACTTTTCATAATGGCTAATTATCATCGCGCGCGTGGACCAACACGTCGCGCGTCCAGGCATTCCTGCCGAGAGGTGTTGCGCCGTGCGTTATTAATGATGCTGCGCGATGCATCCGGACGGCGCCCCTACGCGCGCCGCTCATCCGAAACGCTCGTTATAAACGCTCGTTGCGGTCGCATAATTAAACGAAAGAGAGAGAGAGAGAGAGAGAGAGAGAGAGAGAGAGAGAGAGAGAGAAAAGGAACGCAACGTGCCGAAAACCAGTTGCCGACTCGCGAACGCGCCGACAATTACGTCAGTGCGGGCCGCGCCTTTTCGTTAAGCGTCCCACTGCACGCCGATCCGCCGGGTTTTATTTATCCGGTCTAGCGGTACATCCACAACGGTAGGAAATCGCCTCCGCGCGTTGCATGACTGCGCAGCCTCGTGTATCGCGATTTCTCGCAGAGAGTTCCTGCGCCCGGAGAAGCGGCATCTCGCCGATCCGCTCGATGCGCTCGAAACCGCGCGGAATTCGATCATTGGCGATCCGCGCCAATCGACCCGCCCGCGGCCGATGGACCGCTGCCCCTCCCCCGCTCCTCTCGACCTACGAGCGCGGTGACCTAATCCCCGTAAGCGATCCCTCAAACAACGATGAAATGAATAAAGATGTGGGGATGTGTCGGTGTTTATTCCGCTTCCGCCCACGAGCGGAGGATGCGATCGCGCTTGCTCCGAGCGGAAGTCGTCGGCTACGGAAAACTCGTTTCCACGGACCGGTATTCCTCCACGCCCATGCGATTCCCTCGGATGTTTGCCGCTGTCCGCAGCATCCGACGCGGAAGGACCCGAGACGGAACGATCCAACGTCGAACAATGGTCGCGGCGTTGAACGAGAGGAGAGAGAGAGGAGCCGTGGGAGCCGGCGGCCCCGTTTCATCCCGGTTTTTGCCCAGTGAAAGTCATCCGATATCATAACGAAAGCGCGCCATTAGCTCGCTCGAGATCGCGAGCTGATAGATCGCGGTCATTTGTTCGGCACGACCGCGTTGTCCCGCGGTTTGTCGCTCGGCCGTTCAGGCCGTTACGCAATCACGATCCGCGTCAAAGGTCAATACTTGAGACATATCTCATCCTCATCCCGAAGCTGTCTGACGCGATCGAAATGTCGCGGGGGAGACGCGCGCTCGGCGACGCTTTAATGAGCATCGCCCGATAACCTGTGATTCCGATCTGTCTCGCGTCGCTTCGATAACGCGCGCGACAAAGCGACAAAGCGACAAAGCGTCCCTCCGCGGTCGTGTGATTTGGATGGATTAGCGCGTTAGAAGGAAACATTATCCGACACTCGACACTATTCGATATTGTTCCGCTGATCGATCCTTGGATCGGCGATGTATTAAAGATACGACCCACGTCGAATGTCACTTTGAGCGTGTCCACTTCCACTTCGCGTCACGAAAGATGCACAAAGATCGTCTGCCAACGGCGATGCCAACTGCGAAGCTTCCAATCCCGACGTCTCTGCCTCTGGAGTAAAGAGTCGATTAGGTCGAGCTCGGTTCGGATACAGATTCGACGCTGTGTGCGAATCGGACGATTTCCAAGCAACAGCCAAAAATCGTAAACGCCGGATGCGTTCCCTCCTCCCCCGGTGCATCGCCCAAGGAAGATTCATGGCATCGAGGGTGCCATTGTCATTGGAGCTGGTCTGCGGCTCTTTAACCGTTAAGCGGTTTCCACAATTTCCCGATGCGAGTGCCTCGAAGAGGGAGGGAGGGGGGGGGGGAAGAGCGGCGAGGAGAGCGGCGAGGAGCAGCGCGGCTCTCGAGGCGTTCGCGCCAATGGAGCAATGAATCATCCGGTAACGCAGGCTGTCTCGTCATTACTTTCCTCGCTGATCGGTGCTCGAAGAGTCCAAGAGCCACTCGGTTGGCTCTCGCCAACGGCTCTCGTGAGGTCAAAAGCGTGTTTTCGCGTCCGGGACTCGTTACCGGGAGAGTTCCCAGGAGCGGCGCGCCTCGCTCGAGCAGCTCGATCGAGGGACATCGGCCTGGTAACGACGAGCATCAGTGGAGTATCATGTCCTCTCGGCGGTCATCGAGAGGGGATGATGCGTGTCGACTCCTTCGTCGCGGCTCGTTTCGCCGCGCGGACGTGATATCGTTGTCGGCCAGCGCGGTTACGACGGATGACGATGACTCCGCGCGAGAACGTCTCTCGATCGGCCGGTCCAGCAGCGGCCACACGCACGTACTCTCCCTTTCCAACGTGAAATCAAAGCCGGAACGTGCCAGCGGGAGGATTCCAGGCCAGGCTCCAGCTCCCCGATCACGCGACCCCGCGATCGCTATCGACGGATTCGTCGGGACTCCCGCGCGATGAATGCGCGTGCGCGAGGAATGCTCTGCTTCTCGGCGGGAACGCGAGCGGGAGGTCCTCGCCGGCGACTCTCTCTCTCTCTCTCTCTCTCTCTCTCTCTCGTCTCGACGAATAACGAAGCCGAAGCGGTGTGTGTCGCGTGAATAGGCTTTGAATAACGGATGCCCGCCTCCGATGCATAGGCGCGCGGACCGGCGCGGGATTATAAATTACAATGGTAATCTGCGCTTAATTGCCGAAGGATCATCAATCTACGCGCGGCCGTGACAGGCCGTAAGCCTCTCCGCGCGCGCGCGCGCGTGTGCGCGCGAAGAAAGGGAAACGTGAAGGCGCATAAACGTGTCGCGTGATTACTGAAATAAATTGTCGCAAGGACACGCCGCGGCGTCGCGCCGCCCATTACTGCCGGCACAAAGGGTGCTTGATAATCCGCCCGCCCGGTGCTTTAACGAGCGGTGGCAGATTTAAATGCCTGAATCAATTTCGCTCGCCGCCGAATGAGCACGCGCGTACGCGCGATACATCATCGACACGCGAAATCAATTATCGCCCGCGATTCCGCCGCGAGTACATCCCGCCCGCCCCGCGGCTGGAAATTTCACGCCTCGTTTATCGCGGGTCCGCGAAACGCGCGAGCGATTAATCATCGGCGGGATTTCTTTCGTCGTCCGATCACGGGACGCTCGCACGCTCGAATTTCGTCGCGAAAGGCGCGACCGACGCGGCGGTTTCTCTCAGCGATACGTAGATCGCGTTCTCGCGATCGCTCGCTGGAGGTCGGAGGTCCTCCGCGGAGGACCGAGACAACACCGGCACGCTCCGCTAACAGAGATTCGCCGAATGGCGGAAGGGGAGAAAAAGGGCCGATATCGCGCCGCCGAGGGCAGCGCCAAGCAGTTCGCTGGAGTTCGCTGGAGCCGCCTCTGAGCGTTCCTCTCCATTCTTGTCTCTTCCGATTCTGGCGATGCTCCACGTGCTTGCTGACAAGCCGTGCAGAAATCTCGCGAAGCGGGCGATCGAGTGAAATACAATCGATCGCGGCGCGAAAAGTCAGACCGGCTCTCGGTGACGGGATAGCTCTGGTTGTCTGCTCGCGGTCGAGTTGTCGCGTAGGGCACGCGACTAGCACGGGCAGGGGACGGGGCCCTTTCAAGGTCGGCTGTCGGCCAGGATTATCCCGTGGAATCCTCGATCACGCGCCTGTTGCCGGTTAAAGCGTGTCGGAGCAAAACATCGCCGGCTCGTCGCGGTCTGCATCGAGGTCGACCGGATGAGAGAGCGCGTGCGCTCGCGAGAGAGAGAAGCGTTTACGAGCCGATCGCTCGAAATTAGCTTCGTCCATCGTTTGCAAATAGACACAACGTATCTACGTCCGCACAATTTATCTCATCAGCTGTCAGGGGATCAGTGAAAGACGAGCCCAGGTTCCGGAGCACTCGCCGCATCGCGAGTAGTAGAGCATATCCATTAGCCGTAATGTATGATTACGCCACGAGAGCACGTTTACTCGTCTGGAGCCTCGCAATTTCATGATCCATCTAACGCCGGAATCGTCAAGGGTCAGCCCCTCGCCGTTCCCGTTCTCCCGTTCCCCTGATTAATTCGGATCCGCGTTATTAAACGTATCTGACATGTATCCACCTAATTACAGGTTGGGGCACGAGGCTCGCACTTGCTTTCGATTAACGACTCGCGCGGAGGACGCGTCAGGGCTCGAGAGTAAATCCGCGTTCAATCGCGAGGCCTGTCAGTGGCCGGGCGAGATGATCGGGCGCGGACGCGGCATTGTTATGCAGATCCGCCGACCGCGGCCGCGAACAGCCTTAAATTCGAGGACGCGGATGCCACCAAGGATGCAAGGATGCCTGGTCCGATGAGTGCTCTCTTCGTCGTTATTAATCCCGGCAGCTCGCCGCGGAGCGAAAGCAATTTTGCTCTCGAAGCTCCAACTTACACGGCAATTAACGGGCGCCACCGCCGCCGCCGCCGCCGTTACCGTCGAAAGCGCCAGCAACGCGTGCGGTTTCTCGGGGGAACGGGGGGACGGGGGGGGGCTTGACGAGAGGTTCTCCGCGGTGACTCAGAATCCGCGAGTGCTCGGTCGGAAGTCGCGGGCGTGCAGCGGCGTGCATAATAAGCAGCCATTGTACGGCCGATGCGCCGAGCGCGATGCGGCCGCGAAGCGCGTCCCTCTCTCTCTCTCTCTCTCTCTCTCTCTCTCTCTCTCTCTCTCTCTTTCTCTCGAGCGAGAAGAAAACACGAACACATGCCGTCGTCGCATCCTTGCGTAGCCGCGACCCGCGTTAAGCAGTAACCTCACGTGCCGCCTTTCGCGAGGAAGCGGCATCGCGAACGCGCCTCGCGTAATCCCCCGCGACGACGCTCGCGCTTTCGTCACGATCCGTATGAAAACGATCCGGACGGATCCGTCCGGATAATTCGCGTTATCGCGTCGCGGGCGTTTCGCCAGAGCTGACGGTAGAAATCCGTTTCCAGACGACGGCCCTTGCGTAAATCGCGATTCGCGATCCGCGATCCGCGCGGCGACGAGCACCTATCATTTTTCCGATTTGGAAAGAGACAGAGATCCGAGTTTCGGCTCGGATAGAGAACGACGGGGAGGGCAGCGGGGAGCGGGAGGGGCTCGGCGGGTAATCTATCATTAGGTCGTTGGTCTAATGGTCCGGTCTCGTCCTGGCAACGGCGCGGTTTAATGCCAGCGTTTACAGACAGGTAACTGATCACTGGTTTGGGCAATCTACTTAACGCTGTGTCGAAACGCCAATAAAAATGTTAATGAACGCGGGATAATAACGGCTGGTCCATGAACCGCGAGGAAGAGGGGGAGGGGAGAGGGAGGGAGGGTGGATCGGACGAACCTGCGGCGTCGCGAGGCGTCGGTGCGCTTCGCGATGCTCGAAGCGACGAGGGAGAGACCTGAATCGATCGGGATAAGGGCCGGTACGCTCTCGACGACGCGCGATGACGAAATCATCAGCCACTCGCGAACGAGTCGTCAGCGCGTTGCGAACGTTGCCTCCGCGCGAGTGAACGGACGACGGCACCGGTCTCGTCGTCGACGGGCGAAACGTGCCACTGGGGAAGCGATTAACCCTTTCTTTTATGCCGAAGAGACAATGGAGCCGTTCTAAATTCCTGCGCCGACCGATACCGGTCGATCCGAGTCGCGCCGCTCGCCGGGCACGCGCGAGCGGGAATCTCGTTGCCCACACGGGCTGAAAAGCGTTGCCGGCCGGCCAGACACGTCAGCAGACACGGCGTCGCTTGTGCAACGAAATGCAACCTACATATTCCAGAGGCACGTTGCAAGTGCTCGCGCGCCCGCTCGCCGACATCCCGGCGAGGAGCGATTCGCCAATCTCTGTTTCACGCGTGCAGGTGCTCTTCTCGCGACCCGGGCGTTGTCGAGAGAGAGAGAGAGAGAGATGGGTTTCGAACCTCGTCTGCCGAGTCGTGTCAACGAGGAATCGCTCGTTCAGGCTCTCGTCTCGCTCGCGTATCGCGAGACAATTGTGACGGCATGCAGACTCCAGTCGCGGAAAGAAAAGTTTCCACGGGCAAACTGGTTCCCGTTCCCAAAGCCACGACGGGTGACCTTTCTACTCGCTCCTCGCCAAGTGCAAAGTGGCGGGGAAGGAGGAGAAGGGCATTTGCACGCGCGTGGCGAAGCGGCGGCGGCGGCGGCGGCGGCGGCGGCGGCGGCACGTAACAATAATTAAAGTCCAGCGCGTATCTGTCGCGCGCCTTAATCGGCGGCGGCGCCGCGCGCGTGATGGACGCGCCGCGCCGCGCCGCGCCGCGCCGCGCATTTCCTACACGCGAATGCAATACTTTCACCGAGACCGTGCGCGCCGCACGTGTTCCCTTAATGCAATCATAGTGCACCGCGGCGCACGGTTTCTGCGCAATTACGGTCCGCGATTGGCGGCAATATCCTCCGGTCGAATCGATACGCGAGCTAGCGCGCGCTGCGAAACCAGGGCGACGAGTGCACCGCGCGACGTGGGATAATACCGCGCGTCCAGGTGATTGTCCACGTTCGTTTATCTCGCTGTTCGCTGTTCCCTTTCGGCGACGCAGGTATCGGCCGGCTCCCCGTCAGGTCGCTGTTACGAATTGTTACGAAATCCTCCATTATGCCGCACGCGTGTCGCTCGATGCTCGCGCGTAATGCACGGATGACATCATCGATTAAGTACCCACGCGTGCGCGGGACCTGACACGTACCAGTCCGGATGGGCATTTCGCAAGAACGCGCGACACCGGCCTGTTCTAAGGAGTTGTACCACCGATCGGCGAATCACGGCGGTCCAGCCACCATAAAGCAGAACGGAACGCGAACGCGCGCTATCGACGGCCGCGTTATCTCGACACGCGGCCGACTCGGAAATATCGGTTCGCCTTGGCGTCTGGTACTCTCGCCTCCCCTTCGCGAGCGGGACTCGCGAGATGCACTGAAATGCTCTCTGGTTGGCGGATTCCTCCGACAAACCACGCGCTCGCACGCGATCCCGTTCGCGAGCGAGTAATCGTTTTTCGTTGGGCGATCCGGATACCCGGATACCCGGATACCCGGATACCCGGATCCCCGCGCGCGTCGGACCTAACGACAGCGTTTTCTCTCGCTGGCACATGCAGCGGATGGTTTAGAAAGCGACGAGGGAATTTCTTTAGTCTGGAAGCTCGCGAAGCCACTGGTATCCTCGTGGATTAACGCGAGGTCGGTGCCGGTCTGGAGATTCCGCCGCGGGTATGCCTCTGTCGTTTAAATGCACCGCACTTCCGCTCGCGAGTTTTCCGCGGGGAAGCTGATCGGCCGATAGGGCACGGCCACCAGCGCGTACGGCAATTACGAGTGCCATTAAGCGCGGCTAAAAACCGCGAGCTAATTGATTCGGCCCATGAACGCAAACTTTAGCCGGGGAGGCCGCGAACGTAATCGCCGCGGAATCCATCGTATGCGCCGCGCGCATTAACGCCAATACTTTCAAGTGGAAATTTATAATTGTAGCTGCCAGTGAAAAGAAAGTACACTAGCACAACTGAATTCGCCACGACTGCGAGCTAATGTATTCGCGGTATTTCAGTGCGCTTCTAACATGTCGAAACTTCCTCAAGCGCTATAAACTGCGCATTCCGGGGAAGGAGAAAAGTTCAAGCGGAAGAACGTCACGACAGCGTCGTAATTCCCATTTCATCTTCCCCCCGCCGTTCTAATCTTGAACGGCAGTCTCCAATTCAACTCGGCAATTTTCTCAGCAGCGCACGTTTCCCTCATTTCGGCTTCCAGTGCCTACAATTCGTGCGGCATTATGTCGCGTCTCTCGACGCGATTCTGATTTACCCGATAAGTCATCCGGTAAACGTGCGCTTTAAAGGACGGGGATGAATTAATTAATATCCGCAGGAATGCCGACGCCGCGACAGGAGCGAGATAGACGTTGCGTCAGGAATGCTCGCGCGATGAAATGCTGATATCCCAGGATCGGAGCGTATCGATGAGAGCGATTAATCGCGGCATTCATAAGCGCTTCCGCGAGATCGTCTTCGCGGATGGACGATCCGCACGCGAGACGATGGCGAGAATGATGCGTATTCGCGTACGCACCCGCACTCGTCGGCCGGAGAAAAGGGAGGAAAAGGAAACACGAGGCGGGTGCAGCTCGACAAGGAGGAAGTGGAAAACGAGCTCGACCAGAGAGAGAGAGAGAGAGACACGCCTACGGACGTGCGTGCACTGCCGCTCGCGTGTCTACGAGCTTCACGCGCGTCACGAGGTGACAGTGAAAGTTCTGAATCGCATTCCGATTCCGGGAGGGTACCGTTAATAGTAATGCGGGAAATACGGGACGGAATTCCGAAACGCGCCTCCGAAACTTGTGCGTGTCTTTACGTAAACGCGACCGTCGAAATTGTCGGCGCGATACTTTGCGCGTGCACGCGAATGACGCTTGCGCGTCAGATATTTATTCCATGATATTTTTATTTGCGACTCGATATCTTCCTTCCTTTCTCCTCCCTTCTGTCTTGCCGCGCGAGACGATCGTCGTCGAATATTTAGTTCGTTTTCACTCGCCGGCACAATCGCAAGCGTCTTACGTGCGGTTACGTGCATTTCGCGAGCGAACCTTGCAATAGTTGAATTTAGGTTTATCAATATGCTATCAATATTTGAAAATATTAAAATATACGTGACAAGTTTTGTAATTTCCTTGCTCGTTTGCAGCACGTTTTGAGGCCTCTAGTAATGTTTTTTATATTAGTTTTCTTGTGACCGCATAATCGCGAGGAATTTCTATTCTGATTGCTGGGATATATATATATATATATATATATATATATCATGAGAGAAAACGATATCGAAACAATATCGCAAACGAAAAGAGCGAGCAAAACTCGTCAGGGCAGCCGCTTGCGAATAAATTTTCAAATAAGTTAACTTTGCGTATTTGCGAGATAAGTTTCCTTTGATTATAACCTTTTAATAAACAGAATGAATTGTTCCTTTTTCTGCAAGCATATATGTACTCTGTGAAGTACACCTTACCACCCTATATACGGATATCTTTTTTTGACAGAAAAAGGTAACAAGGTATCAAAAAGAATTGAAATTAATAATGTGATGCATTTCGCGAGCGAACCTTCTCCCCAGTGGACGTAACTTACGATACTCTTATCTTCCGCGAACGTCTCTCGTCGCTCTTTTACAAGTGCGTACCTGCAAAAGAAAAAAGGGTTCTGGTTACGAACAGATCGTGAGAGGAAACCATTGTTAACCCGAGGCTCAGGTTGCACGCGATCTCGGGGGAAGGGGGAGGGGGCGGGACGTGCTTCCGCAAATCAAGCACGGACAAATATCGCCGCGATTCGTCGTTAGCATAATTAACGTAATGGAGAGAGAGAGAGAGAGAGAGAGAGAGAGAGAGAGAGAGAGAGAGAGCCTAAATGCTGGCCAACTTGGCGCGATTGCGCCGATAATCTTCCACGGCCTGCCGCGGCTTTTTGCCCGTTCTCTACATCTCGCCGCTTTTTTTCCCTCGCCCGCGGGGCAACGAACCCCAGCAGGACTAGGCCCGGATTTCGGCCGGCGTAGGTCAAGGAACGACCTTCGACGAGCGAGTGCCCGCGAGACGGACTCGTCTCCGCCGTGACAACGGCGATCCCGACCGTGAGAGCCCGATGGTTATCGAGAGGCTGAACTTGGACGCACGTAAGTGTCGTAATGTCGCGCCTAATGACGCATGTCACGTGCTCCTGCACGCGGATCCATGGATGACGTGATCTTCGGACGTTCCTCGCGCGCCTGCCTCGCTCTGCGCTCGCCCGGCAAGGTTTGCAACGAGGCTCGAGTGTGAGCTTCGAACGTTCCCAGCTTCTGGTACGCATTGTCGCGAGCGGAAAAAGTGCCTCTTCACCTTTGATCCGATGAGTTTAGCGTTGAGAAAGGCGGGCGCTGTTTTCCTCCATATGTGATAAACGCGAGGCGGCTTGCGTGCCAACGAATTACACGGCGTGCCACTTAAACAAAGGCACGAGCACGGGACGATAAGAAGAGGGACTCGTGAGTGCCGTCGACAAAGATGCATCGCGAACAATGAGGCGACGACGCGGCGGCAGATGCGCCGAGCGTGCATCGTGCGAGCGACAATGGGACCAGCTGCAAGGTCGGCTCGAAGCCGACGCGCGGACTGGATGACTAAACCCTCTCGAAGGCTCTCCCCCGTCGTGGCGAATGATTCAGTGATGAAGCATCCGAGCGCAGCGGAAGTCGCGCCCGCTGCTTTCAGCATCGACTCCCCATTCTGACCCCGATTTGCTCCTGGTGACTCAGAACGCTAGATATCGAACGGCTCCGGTGAGCTCTCGATTGATCGCTCGGGGACCGGATCGCGCGTGCAATAATCGCGCCTTCCTCGCAAGGTGCTCATTATGCATCGTGCATCAGATCCGCGGAAGGGTTAAGGTCTGGGTAAAAGCGAAACTCCCTGCGCCGTCTGCCATGACGGCGAACGAGAATAGCCCGTCACGGCTAGTTACCGATCCTGTTCCCTTTCCGTTTTCCGTGGATCTTACGTGGCTCCGAGTACGTTATGTTACGAGTATGATTATCCGCCTCGCCAACGTTGCTTTCTTACTCATTTTCTTACTACTCGATGTAAGTTGCAGCGATGTAAGTCGCGCCAATGTCAGATCGAGCGAAATAACATCGACGCTGTTATCCGATTGTCGAGCAGGAATTCTTGCCTGCTCGAATACTCTACGAATATCGCTCGTGCCGAACCGGATCACGCACTCGTGCACGTACTGCATCTGATGATGAAATCTGCGGACCGCCCATCCGCCCGAAATAACCGTCGAAAACGTAACTCTTGCACAATTCCCCCGGCATGCAGCCTCGAGTTCTGACTCGAGTTTGACTCGAAAGCGAGTCGGTCGCGTGGGTCGTCGAGTGAGTTCAGTGTCAGATCCGAGACGAGTACTCTCATCTGGCATGCATAAAATACTTTGGTGGCGCCAACGTGTCGGACAGCTCTCGGTTGGTACGTATAAGCCTGTACACGCGCTCGTCGTCCATCGTTCGTCCCTCGTCCTTCCGTCTTCTTCGCTCTCGATCGTACCTCTTGGTGGACCTCTCCACCAAGCTAACTCTCTCTCTCTCTCTCTCTCTCTCTCTCTCTCTCTCTCTCTCTCTCTCTCTCGTCCTTTCTCTCTCTTTCGCGCAGACGCCGCTGCCGATCCGGAGGCAGGCGAACGTGCTGGCAGGTATGTGCATTTTTATGCGCTCATTTATGCCCACGCGTACACTAAAAATAATCCCGTATCGAAGCTGAAGGATAATAAACGCTCGACGGTGTTGCAGGCATCCTTCCTCCGCGACGGATCTCTCTCGCGGTGTCCCGATTCCATCTCTTTCTCTTTCTCTCTCCCTTGCCGGAGATCTCATTATTTATTGCAAGCGCGCAGAGTTCGGCAAAGTCCGGAGGTTTCCGGAGGTTTCCGCGCGCACTTTTCCGTTAACCGGCCGGATAATAAATAATTAACGTTCAGGATGGGTTTACGCAATTTTGCATTGCAATTTTCCCGTCGCGCTTTCGTAACGCGTACATTACCCGCGCGAAAAATGCGAGAGATCCCGGCGCTCCGATAAAGGGCTGCCTGCGTTAGGCCGCCAGCACTGTACACTCGTAATTGAAGATTAGATATTAATTGCATCGCCCGCGGCGATTCCCCGATTCCTCGTCCCCCGGCCAGGGGGGACGTGAGAACAATGCGCCCTGCGCCGGATAATGGCGCGGAGAACGCGCTGTTTACGCTCGCCGGCGTCGTGACTCGGGATAGAGCCACGTATCTCGCCCCGAGAATTAACGAGACCATCGGGATATCGTGCGGTCCTTGTTCGCTCTGACGTCGTTTTCATGACCTTACCGCTACGAGCTCTTCATCGCGCTGCATCCGCAAAAATCCCGAAGGCACGGCGCGCGCGAATCGTTCGCGGTTCCCAGAATAATTCGTATCCGGTCCAGATTATAATCCTCGGCCATAATACTCGGGTCCCGAGTACCACCCCGCGTTGCATTAGGTGTTCGACACGCGCTGATCCTCCCCTGCCGTCACGGCTATCCGTCCGTCCGTCCGTCCGTGTCCGACGCTGACGTTGACGAGGGAGAGGGATTTTAATTGGCGCCAATTATTCGTCGATTTAATTGACAGCGGCGGATGAAACCGCGGCGCCGCCACCACCCTCCTCTGCCCCGAATTAAAAATCCTCGTCGTCGCCCCGGCGCGCGCGCTAATGATCGGCGCACGATAGCGCGCGCGAGACAGCACATACGCACATAGACAGCCGTGAATAAATGGCGCATCGTGCCCTCCGACTCCCCGTCTCCATATATGCAGAGAGGGCCTTGTCGTGGGCACCCGCCCACGCAACGCTCGTGCGCGCATCGTCGCGAATTCTTCACGGTGATCTCCAGCCGGCCACCCCGACGTCCTTCGACGTGAGGACGATGGATTTTATTGGATGTGGAAAGAGAGGTTCAAGGGGTCGCGGTATGCGCGGTATCCACGGTAAAAGGAACGTTACGAATCGCCGGGTTACGTAACGCAGCGCTATCGGCCGGGGGAGGGGGGAGGGGGGGGGGRGGAGGAAGAGGAGGGCAGGACGGTCCAAGTGCGGCTCGCGATCGTCGGAGGTTACGCGCGTGCGCGCGTTCGGCATCCCTTTGTGAACTCGTCGCGTTGCCGGGAAGCGGGCTCATTCAGCCCGGACGGAGCCGAGAGATCGAGCCGCGGATGCTTTGATGGCACACCGCTGCTCCTACGCGGAGACTCGCGCGTGGCCGCGGCTCTTCGAGTTAATCGGCATGCACGGGAGACGACGCGCGCGTTATACGCTCGGCGGATCGCTTTGCGCGACACGCGCGCATTATCCATCCCGGTGCATTGTCTTCGGCGGACGATGCAATTTATCGTAATCGGCCACGAGCGTGACTCCGCGCCGGAATGCACGCCGATGAATGAAGCCTCGCGCCGCTGAAATTACCTCTGTAAAATGTATATCCCGCCTAACGTTGTCTCCTACTCGCTCTGAATGCGCTGAATCGAAATTAATAACGCGCCGGAGGGACAGAGACGGAGAGCGCGCTCGCGTCAGGAATCATCTCGTTGAACTACGGAGACACATACACACACACAGAGAGAGAGAGAGAGAGAGAGAGAAACGGAGATGAGAACGCGTGTCAACGGCCAGAAGGAAGCGAGAGAAAGGGAAGAGAAAAAGGAACAGAGGAAGGGAAACGAAGCCGAGAACAGGATACTCAAGCGAATAAGTAAGAGACTTCTATCGGCGCAAAGTTGCGGGCGAGGGACGACATTCCAATCCCCGGATACCTGAGAACAGACTCTTCACCTCCTATTTTCCACATTCTCCTCTCTCTCTCTCTCTCTCTCTCTCTCTCTCTCTCTCCCCTTCTCTCCTTCCTCTCTTGTCCTTCTTTCCTTGAACTTAGCACGCTAGCTCCGACTGCATCGGCAGTCTCGAGACGTCGTGCACGCGAGCCACGAAAATTAGCACGATTGGGTAGGCAAGCGCGCGGATCCAAGGACGGAATTCCATTCCATCCGGGAATAATTATAGGAAAGGGGGAATTGGAATCTTCGCGAATAAGAGCCGCGGCGAATCGGAGGACCCGTGCCGATGATGCTTGATTTTATGCGCGTACTATGCGCGACATTTAATACGTTACAATAAAACGGTAAACTAGTTCGTTAAACCGTTCGCGGGCAGGGCAGCGCGGCGTAAAGGGCGAAACGATGTTTTCCACATAATTCGAAAGCAATGATGCCGTGGAATGCCGTCAAGGTCCGCGGATATGTAATCAACTCTCGCGTGTGTAACGTAGGACGAAGACAAGGCGAAGCGACGTACAAAATGGGAAAAAACGATCAAGAAACAGAGAGAGAGAGAGAGAGAGAAAAGAGATATAAGAGATATGTCTCTTCTCGAAGCGAAACCGATTCGTTCCTTTTCGACTAAGCGGATTAGGGAGACAAGGAATAAGAGCTGGCGATAGTAACAATTATGTCGCTCGCGATATATTAAGATACGATAAGCGATGTATTAAGATACGTTTAATTCCAGTCAAGAAGGAAAGATACGCGCAGCATCCGCACAGCGACGAGAGAACGATTCTCTGTCTCTCGGTTTTTCCTTCTTTCTCTCGGGCACGGTCCGGGACGTTCTTCTCCCTTTTAGAGAGATTCCTGTAACCGAAGACGCGGGCAAGATTGCACGCGCGTTTCGCGAAATTCTTAACAAGGAACCGAAAGGGGAAAGTCGAGATCGCCGCGAGAGTCGGCGGCCGGGCGACCAAAAGTGCCGCGTCGTCGTCGTCAGCGTGATGAGATAACCGGCCGGCAGATTAGAGGCCCTCTTTCCACGCTGAATTTATCACCGAGATGCGCGTGCAAAAATGCGCTTTGTCGGCGGTGCGCTCGCGACGATGCGCCGCGATGCTGAGCGCGCGGGCACGGAGCAGGTGCTCGCTAGACGCACGAAAATAAATACGCGTTTCATCGAGTTTCGGTCGATGAGTAATCGGATCGGTACGGCAGGTGGTGGGCTAATGGAAGACCGAGATCCCGCGAGCAAATAGTCGAGACTCGATTTTAAAATTCCTTCGTGCCCGCCTCGCTTCATCGCGAGTGTCGACTCGATAACGCGATAATACCGGCAAATGCCGCCGTTTTCGTTCGCCAAGCGAACGTCGATGGATTTAGAGTTTCGCGTGATCGTTAGAAATCGCTAATCGGAACTACTCTTGAAAAGATTACAGCGAGAGCTATAGTCACGTCGAGGTTTCGTCCGCTCGCGTTTCGTACTTGGCGAACGGCGAGATCGATTATCGGCGAGATAGGATGCCGACTGAAGTGAAACGAAAGGGAGCTCGAGACGTTAAAGCGGGACGTCGGCGGAATAAAAGCCGCCTCGGCGGATTTTGTCTTGGAACATTAAAGCGACCGCGCTTCTCGAGCTTTGGCCTTGAGAGTCGTTCCGCTTGTATTCGCGGCACTTACGTAATCGCCGAATAAGGATCGGGGGGGGGGGGGGCTGGCCGGGCCGGCCCGGATGTTGTCGGCGTCGCCGGTCGTCATTCTCGGCGGATCTCTCAGCGAGCGTAAAAAGAAGAACGGAAGAACCCGAAGCCCTCCACGGGACATTGTAGAATGTCGCTAACCCGGACACGGACACGGCCGATCGGCCATCGCTGTCACAGCGAAGCTCGAAAAACGCTTCGCGTAACGCGTGAAATCTAATTGTTAACGTTGAGCGGCAAGAAACGCTGAACGGATTCCGTTAGCCGCGATGTTGTCCGCGTCCGATCAAGCCCGTCGAGATCGCGAGATGTTCGCCGCCTGGCATCGCCGATCGACGCCGATCGACGCCGATCGATTCAAATCAAGAAATACCAGCGAGAGAGACCGCGTCAATATTGATGCAGCGAGTAATATCACAATGCCGATTGTTTGGAGTGCGCGTTTATCTCTGATACATTCCAGCAGCCGGGGACCAATTGCCAACGCGGCCCGAGTCCTCCTTTGCGAGTCAGCGAGTCGGAATGCCTGCCGGCTAGATATTCCAACGCCGATACCGCGACACTGAACGCCCGCGCTGGCAGCCGGTAGGTGCCAGTTGTCGTTGCCAACTATCGGATGTCGGCGTTCCGTCAGGACAGAGGATCGGGACGCGTCTCGTCGAAACTTATCGAACGCGAATGTCACGAGGGACATGTACCATTTTGTGAGGAGGAAACGTAGACGCGAATTCGCTCGGCTCCGTAACGCCGATCGATGGAGATCGCGAGTACCGAATACGGTACTCTATCTAAATATACCGCGTGCGATTGAAAGGATCAATCTCGTCGGGCGATCCGGCCGCTTCCCTATAAATATTGAGCAAACGCGTGCTCGAAACGTGTGCTCTGTTTATTTATCCTCCGCGATCATTGTTCGTGAACAGAGCTCTGACTTGGTTGACTTTAGCGGTTTCGCACGTGCACTTGTGCTTCATAGCTGCATGCTTAGCGGGATACTTTGACTTGGCGTTTTCTCTCTTTCGGATACGAGTTTAATCATGCGCGATGAACACGCGAACGAGTATCTTGTCCTTTTACCAGGCTAAAAAGATGTACGTGAGATGTACGCGGTGCAGGAAGAACGAAAGTAAAATACCGTTTAATCCCGTAATAAATCTCAATAACGAGAGACGTTCCCTCGGCGTCCGGCGAGACATTCCGCGATCACGATCCTCGCGAAGCTCTCGGGCGCGTTTTATCCTCGTTTGCCTCGTAACGGCGAGCGATCTGCCTCGCATCCAAGCCGTATTTTCGATAGAACGACCCACCGTGAAAGCCGAACGGAGTCTCGCCCGTCGATCGTCCCGACCGAGAGTCACCGCGGCGTGACATTGTTGCTGCTCAGGGGTTATCGATGCGGATTATCCGCGCGAGAGTCGGGAGAGCGCGCGAAATGCTCGTCGTGCCGGAAGCGTGCTCGTGGTCGGAAAGCACGTTCCCGAGCGTGCGCTCCGTATTTATGGCACTCCGTTGCGCCAGTCGTTAAGCTTCGGAGCCGCGGGCTGCCTCGGGAAACCGGCGACTGCCTCCTGACCGGAGATCTCCACCTCGTGACCCGTGTCATGCAGCGGTATTTACGATGCCACCAAACCAAGCGCCGGCGAGCTGAGAGTCGTCCCTCGCGTCACGCTCGTGGACGCGCGGGCAGCAAAATGGAGCAAGCATCGACACGACGAGCAGCGGCGTGTCTTGCACGAAAAGTCTCACGGCAGATGGATACGGCCGATATGCAGGCAAATATTCCGTACGCAGGCAAACGTGGAAACGTGCGCCTGCCAGGCGCGGCTTGCAGACTCCAAAGCGCGGTTCGCGCCTTAATTGCGGCTGCATGCACGCGTTACGTAAGATCGGCGGACATGCAGCCGAAAGGCGGCACCGAGATCGCAGCGATCCAGATAAGCTTCCAGATGATTCTCTTTCTCTCTCGCATGAGCTCGCGCGCCCGATTACTCTTGCCCGGCTGATTGTCATTCATCTGTTGTCGTGTTCCAGCGCGATGGCCAGCGCGCCAGCGCGGTCATTGGCTACGGGTAAACTCGTACTCTACTGTGTTCCAGAGTTCCAGAGTCTGGCAAGAGGAGTCGTGCGCGCGGCGCTCATAAATGACGTCAGCATCAACGAGTTTAGCGGTAACGAGACACGCGAGCCGACGCATGCTGAAGATGGGAACGGATTCGCAACGGTCATGTGACAATCCGCGCTCTCGGATTCTAGAGTCACTCTCGGGAGCATTAATCGAGGCTGGCGTTCCAGCGATGCTCTCTCATCGCCTTGCAGGCGAGGCATTCCGCAGAGCAATCTCGAGCTTTACGAAGAGACGTATAAACGTATAAAATTTAATCTGCCAACACAAGTTGAGGAGAAGGACGCTCGCGCCGCGCCGATGGTCGACAAGTTTCTCACACGGCGGCCGGAAATCGACGAAAAGAATTCTGATATGCGCCATCAGTTTGCTGCGCCTACGTTTATGCTCACTCCCCTCCCTGGTATGCCGCTCCGCGAAAGTAACAAGCAGGTTCGGAGGAATCGCATCGGCAGATGTACACTTTAGGGACACTTCGGCAGCGCATCCCCGGCCAGGTTCACGAACGTGTTCGGGGGGCCGTTGACACCATCGATTCAACCCCGAAGGTAACCGGCATTCGCGCGCCGCGAGAATTCGCATAATTGCTGACGGATGCTAATGCGCCCCGCCGCACCGCGCCGCGCAGGGAGAAAAACCAGATTCGCAAGTTTCGAAGCGTCTCGCAGATCACCGGAGCGGATCTCGAGTGACCGCGAGGAGTAGTTTACGCAGCGCACCGCGGCGAGACGGACTTTTGGAAATTGGGAATCGATCTTTTCACCGATCGCCGCACGTCTATCGGAGTTCGGCGCGTCTGTCGGAGATACCTCTGCTAACTCGCCAGCGGCGTCAACTCGACTCCGAGAAAAGTACAAATTTCGGTCGCGGTTTGTTTGTAGCTGTCATTGTTACCGCCTGCTGCCTCGTTTGTATCTCGAAGAGATACACAGCGAGCGGCTCGGATGTCGGCTGGACGGGAGTTTGCGATCGGTGAGTGTTACATTGCTCGTTACATTTTAACGCGTCTTGTTGACAAAATAACCGCGTTATACTGACACGTGTATCCGTCCGCAAGTGACATCAGCTCGCTACCATTCGATCGCGACGAGCGTGAGTCACAGTGTAGAATGAAAGGATCTTTCGTCGTTTCATGAGAACAAGTTTCGTGGATAAGCTTATCGTGCGTTGCGCAATAATGTATGATATGTCGTGATACATGAGAGAAGAGAGAAAAAGAGAAGAAGAGAATCAGAAAGAGCAGACACGGACACGCAATTGATCATCATACATTTCACGTTTATTTCAATTAATTCCTGTGTAAACTCACGACGCCTGATGCCGATCTGAATCTTGGCTAACCGACTTTAGTAGCGCAACGAAAAATTTCTGTGAACGCGAGCGAAGGAATTTCATCTCCAGATATGTGCTTGTTTACAGATAAGTCGAGACACGATAAGTGGCATGCGCGCGGTCACACGGCGACATCATCGTCACTGCGCAGACGGCGAGACGCGAGTTCCAAAGCGGAACGGGACTACATCAGGGAATCTACGTACCGTTTTTCTCGAAATCTCTCATTGCGCGATCACGCAAATCACCGTTGATCGTACAATCAAGTTCCTCCTATAGTTCCTCATATCCTGTTTACGTTTACGTGGCAAAGAGATGTCGCAATACTGCGACAAGTCTCGCATCAAGTCCGCACATCGATCCACAAATGCGGTTTTCGTGTCTCCGCTCGATAACCCCTGACGGACATCACTTTTAATCTGGCCGATACGTGCCGTGATCTTGATGCGCGCATCAAGTCATCACGGTTAATCGTGCCGTGCACTCCCCGCTGCATTCCCCGGAGACGCGATTAATTTATTCTTCTCGCATACGTCTCCTCCTCTTGGCGCTTGCACGCGCGTGCGATCGCAAGAAGCACGTGTTCGCATGCGCCGTGCGAATAAAGCGCTCGGACACATTTTACGCAGCGATGACAGCGCTCGTGCGTTCTGCAGATTCGAGCAGGATGGGGCCGATAGGACGAAGGGATAGGTACGTATTTATTCGTATTCCCGCGGACGTGCGTATCCATGGAGCTCGCCGTAAATGCGACTTCCTCCTTCCTCTGCTGCGCGCATAAATGAAGGCGGCGGAGCGCCTGCGAGAGAGACGTTACCCTCTCGTCGAACAGCCATAGAAGCGGGAAATACGACGTTGCGGTGTAACGTGAGAAATGTTAGATATCGCGCGAATCGACCCTTCGCGGCTACCGATCATCCTACGGCGTTTATCTATCGAGATGCAGCGTGCGCAGCATTCGCGTCGTCGAATGAGCTGCCATCACTTTGAGCGGCATCACTTGGCGATGATACCATGACATGAAAATATGAGAAAGAGAGAAAGACAGAGAGAGAGAGAGAGAGAGAGAGAGAAACAATATTTGTAAAAAATAAAACAATATTTTAACGTTCCTTATATTATCGCGACACCGCGCGCGTGCATTGCCGCTGTAAATTTATCGTGACGTGTTTGAGGAAAAAACGCGCAATCTCGAACGGCATTCGCATCTCGCGCGCATGTTACGCGCGCGTTTCCTGTATCGTATAATAAAATTTTCGACTGCATTGTAGGTGCCCATTCCATGTCTCCGTTAGTACGGGCGAGGGGCATGAATTCTTCGAAAATGATGGCCATAATTTTTATGTTAATCTCCGGCGGACGGCGGAAACAAAATCTCGCCGGTAAAAGACAACAAGAGCCGGGATGGCCCTTACACGCACGATACAATGTGTACACATGCAATTCCGATGGTCTAAATTATGCCTGGGTTGGGCACGATAAACGTACATCAACATTATTATCGCTGTTGTTGCTGTATTTCGTAGCGCGCTGCCATTAACGGGTTCTTCGAGGGCCCACCAAGGTGAGCCCGACACGATGAGAGCCATCAGGACCGAAGTGAGAAAATCAAGAGAGAGCCTACCGGTTAGGTATATTATTATAGCGTTTCCTCGGATCGTCATGGTCACCGAGTTGGTTGGTGGGTCGCCCAATCAGCCGACTCGATCGCGGTATAAAAGGAGTTTTCCGTCTCCGTGTTCAAGGTCGAAAGGTGCATTCGCTCGCCGTCGACCGAGCTGGTCGAAAAGAGGCGGAATCAGCGGTAAAAATCGTATCCGGAGATACGGGACAGATACCGGACTTTGTTGGTATCTGCCTGCGCGAGAAAACGGATCTTGGAGTACCGAATGATCCGGCGATAACTGTCTGCGGCCAGCTGCGTTCCCTCGACTTTACGATATCTCCGGTCGGCGATGTTTACCCTATCCCCTCCGTTAGCCCTGTCCCACGCGTAGAAGAAAAGCTATTCGAATTAACAGCCGGCGAATTAACAGTTCGCTGGGAATACTCCGCGATCCGGGATCCGGTCGCTGCGGATCGGAATCGCGGAACGGCGTTGCGGGAGCGAGTGTGACGAGCCGATCAGGCGTTGGCGCGATCAGGCAGACCGTCGAATCGTCAGGAGGCACGGGATTTCTTACGGGATTTCAATCAGCGTTGCGTATCGAGGCGACTGCCATCCTTCTCGCGTGGCGCTACGCACGTCTTACGTCTTACGTCTTACGTCTCACTTTCACTTCCGCCGCGGTTTCTAACGAGATTATCCGCCGCGCGTTGCCGCCGTTGCCGCGTTCTGAAAATCGCTCGCAGCTCGCGTGCAGCGGACGCTACACACAGAGAGAGAAAGAGAGAGAGAGAGAGAGAAAAGAAAAAGAAGAAGAAAGAAGGAGAGAAATAGACTCGAAATTACGTCTCGCTACGTAATACCGCTGGCGCGCTCTCCCCTTGGCGGGTGTGCCAACTTCCCAACACTTCCGGTTACAAATTAATTTCGTAGCTCGCTCAAGGTTCCTGTTATGACACCTGAAGGCAGCGAAGGCATGGGTAGATCCCATTAGGATCACGCGACCGCGTGGGCGTTGCACAATATTAATGCCCTTTCACAGGGCCTCCGCTCGTAACACGCGCGTGGCGCGCAGACACGCGCAGCCCCCTCCCCCCCGTAAATCGGCGGTCCGAGTCACGTATTCAATCCGCTCCGAAGCGTCAACGGCGCAATGTAACTCGCATCGGCATCGCTTCGTTATTCTTCTTCTTCCTCTTCCTCTTCTTCTTCTTTTCATTTCGTCCTCCTCCCCCGGCTAGCCGGGGGATAATTAAACGAATAAACGAACGCGGAACCCCGAATACGCCCCCGCGGATTTATTAACATGCCAGGGCTGAAATCGAGGCCGGCGTTCGTGCGGCGCGCTCGCGCACGCTCGACGATCTTTATACGGTATACAAATTCCCTGTAATTCGCCCTGTTCTCCGGCCGTATTTTCCTCACGGTGCACGCTTGAGAAGATCTCGTAACGAGCGGAGCAAACCCCCACGTCGGCGCGCATAATGGCCGGATCGCAGAAAGCAGCGACGCGGTTTAACGCAGCATTATTTGCAAATAGCAGCGATGAGAAGGAGAGTTCGCTAGCGCGTAGCCCTTTCCACGATTCGCCTCCTTTCCGCCTCCTTTGGCACTTTTATCAACGCACGCCTGCGAGCTATCCGCGACGCGGATACGCGCACCGCTATCGACGCTATCGATCCTGCCGATCGACATTAGCATTCGAAATGTCAGTACGGATACCGCGAGTGCGTGAACCGCGCGCGTCGCGCCGTGCTCGCGCCAGCACAGAGCTGAGTCCTACGTATCGGGAGAAAGTTTACGAGTGCCGCGAAGGCGTACATATAACGTACGCGAGTCGCGTGCGTGTCCGGCGTAGCTGTGACAATGCTAAATGTGGCGTTAAAAGCGCTAACGGCTCGATTCCGCCGCTCACCGATCGAACCGTTCGCCAAGTGACAGTCCTCGCGGTAACTTTAACTGTCCACTTACGATCGTGTTACATCAATTACGCGCGGCGCACGCCGCAGACCTCAAAGAGACTGCGAAATTTATCGCGTGACGTACCAGCGACGTTGCGATCGCTGCAGTAAACGCTCTTACGATCCGGATTGCGCACGGATTGATCGGCGCTAAATGAAAGCTTCCGCGAGTTGGCCAACTCGCGGGCGGTTGCCTTTGAGCGCCGAGGGGAGCGGTATTTTTAAGAAACTGCCGACATGGCATGGAAACGCGGGAAGCGCATGCGCCGATAGCCATCGGAATAATTCCTACTTGCTTAACGGATAATGACAAACTCGCTAAGGGATGCTAATTAAATTACAATGCTGTTGAACAAGCCCGTACATTGCACCGTCACGATAACACCGAGTGCGTGCGAGTATTAAAACAAGTTTGCGCGTCGCAGCTCGACTTCGCCATAGTGATTCCTGACACAATGTGAAAACCAGTTCGTGACTCTCGTGTCTTCTGCTTCTGGTCAAAGGTACTTTGCATAGATCGCACGTTACGGCGACGAAAAACCAAGCCCGTCTCAATGCCCTTTCTCTCGCGCACTTCTTCACGATTCCAACGGATGGATTTTTCCGGAAGACGGTAAAGTTATCCGTGATATAATTCAAACGAGCGTGCGTTGAATACATAGATACATACGTGTACATAAATTTCTCTGTGTGTGTATATATATATATATATATATATATTTTTTTATTATATACGAGATTATTTCGAGCGTTGATCGGCCGTTGGCGTTTCTCGCGAGATGACATAAAATCTCTCGCGAGACACTTTCGTCGATCTTTTCAGAAACCGAGATCGGCGCGGGGACATTCCAGTCATGGAGTCATGGCTGGCCGGGAATACCGGTTATCAGTGGGCGCAAAAAGCTTACCGAAGAACGCAAAGTGCACGGGGAAGGTGCGTGATATGAAGGGGAGGAAGGCAAAGGGAGAAGCAAGAGAAAAGAAAAAGAAAGGGGGGGAAAAGAGAGAAGAAAAATAAGGAACGAAGTGTCTACATCGTATACGTCGTATACCGCGAGATGATCCCCGACTCGTCTCCCTGCTCGTCGTATTCCCGCGAGGCCGATATGATTTCGCCCGTTTACGACGGCGTAAAATAAAACCTTGTGTCCGCGTCCGTCTCTCGCGTCGTCGCGGCGCATATGCTGCAACTGCAACGGAATGCAGTTATATCTCGACTGCAGCCGGCTTCGGAAAGAGCGGCGCGGAAAGTCCAGGCGTCTCACGTGTTATCCGGCGGAGAATCCATCCGCGTGTATTCGCGCGCAGCATCCGTAACTCGGCGACCGGGGGCCGAGCGATCTCGCGCGTTTGTGAACGTGGAGGAAAGAAATAAGAGTACAGCGGGTACAGCGTGCAACGCGCCGGTCTGCCGTGTACGTCCGCGGCGGAATCGTGTTTAGGCGCAACACCGTGAAATCAGCTCTCGATTATACATGGAAGCGCTTGTAGTCTCGGAGCGGCTTTTTCACGGGACGCCTCGACCCGGTTACGTCAAGTGAGGACGAGCAGGCTTGACGGATGCGCGTGCATTATCCCGCGAGACGGTACCGTTGAACCACCGCTGATATCAGCGGGATAATATCCGGACACGCGGGCCATTAGCCGAGTGTTGATGCCCCTCATATTTTTCGGTAAACACTGGGCGTGTTCGGGACGAGGCCTTCGTTACGCGAGTACTCGAGGAATGAAGGTTCTTTGCGAAGGTGAATCAAATGGACGAAATCGTAGTTGAGAGACGCTCGGAATGCCGAATTAACTGCGCAAAGTGAAAGGAGAGGAGCCGCTGCGAGAATTTGTACAAAACCCGCCAGACTTTATAATATCGATCCGCGCGACGTAAAGTCGCTGCTCCTCCTTTACGAGCGACGTTCGATTTCAATCGGCAGTACGTTCGCCTTTTTACGATCTTACGCACGTGTCGCGCTCAAAACGCGGCGGGAAGTTAATGCGAGCCCGTGGCGATTTTCGAACGTCATAAACGTCGCGAATTATCGTAATCGTAAATCGCATTATGCGAGAGCGCGGAGGCCGTACGTTCGCGCGATAACAGCCGACCATGCTTGACATTGAGATCGAAATCGCCGGAATGACCGGACGCAATGACGTCGTTCGCAATCGCCTTGGCCCGATCGCCGGTGCCTATTTACACTCTTTCCGATCCTAAGTCAACGATAGTCGAAAATACTCGGCGGCGGTACTGCAACGATGCTCGCCGCTAAGCGAGTCGACGCGTTTCTCACGGGCTCACGGTTTCGTCACTTTTCTAGCCGGCCCCTTAAATTGGGAAACGCGCGGCCATTTCGTGCGCGTTCTCCTTAGAATCCATTAGAATCACAATGCGACGAGATCCAGCGCAAATAAACGCGCAAACAATAGCCCAAAAATTGGATTCGTTTATACAACGAATCTTAATGGATTATCGTGGCGAACGCGTTGTTGGGACGCGCGGCTTTCATGCCTTTACGGTACATTGTAATATAATGAGTAGACTCGGCAGTAAAGCCGAGCTGTTGGATATAGCGCGGCGCGTTCTCCGAGCAATTTTCTCAGTCTATTGTGATAGCGCGTATCCGAGCTGCGCTCGCGCGATGCTTAATCTGACACTGAAGAAATCTATAGCGAATCGCAGCTTTGCGCCCGATTCCACGGAAAAACACTCGGCAAATTTTGTTCGCGTACATCCGCCTTTTTATTGGCGCGTTATCATACGACGCGATAAGGCCGGTGCGAGTGCAACCAGCGAGCAGATAAATCGTGTCTTGCGTTGCATCACAACAATCGCAAGTTCGCGGAGCGGAACGTCCCGTCTACGTCTTGTCAACTCGGGCTCGATTTTTATCGAGTTTCGCTAGCATTCCATTGCGATCCGCATCTGATATCGGAGACACCTCGTTAACGAGATAGAGGTGAGACGTCGAGGGGAATTTCGCCAAGGTAAAGCGCGCAATCGAACGAAAAGCGAGCCGGCTTTGTTCTTTGTACGGCGAAAGCTAGCTCTCGAAGAGTCTAAGCATGCTCGAGTCTAATATCCTGCATGCTCCGTTAATTGCTAATTAGGGTAATAATGAGGCGATACTTGCTCCGGATGCAGGAATCGCCGTAGCGGGCTCCACGCATCATTGACCAATCATCAAATCGAGATCTCGTAATGAGGGAGAAAAAGGGCGAGAGGACCGATGGCTCGGATAATCCGACGAGGTAAAGAGGCGAGAGGTAGTTTCCAGACTAAACTACCGGAAAAAAATTCCAGAAAAACAAGCCGCGTTATCGTAGCTGCTCGTAGATGCCGATGTGATTGTGATCACGGCGTTCGATTGAATTAAAAAGAATCGATCATCTCGCCGAGAGTCGCGTGGACTCGAATCCTGTTAGAAATAAACAGCGCTCTTTCGATCGCTGGGAAAACAATGGAAACTTATCTCGGGGAATTACGTAAGCTGGCAATAAGGAGTCGGTGAAGGTCAAGCATTTATCGCCGCTTTCTCAGCGGCGACACATCGTTAATCCGCTCTCGCGAAAGAGCGGAAAAATCGCAGATAATTGCGGGAGCGGAGGTGGGAATTATCGTGGAAAAAGTATCGCGATAACGGACGATCGCGGATAAACGCTAATCTCGCAGATCTCGCGTATGATACGCGGAATTGCCGAGTGCCTTTTCGCGTGCCGCGATACGTCACGCCGCGCCGACGTAGCGCCGAGCTTATGCATCATTTATGCAGATTCATTTAAAGCAAGTTCGGATCGACGAAAGGGGCATAACGCGCGCGCGCGCGCGCGCGATCATATCATATTGCAATGATCGACAGGATAACTCTCTAACCGGTAATACGCGGCCTTATTTTACTCAAGGACTAGCTTTTTTCGAGATCGCCGCGATCGATAGCGGAGACTTTTCTGCAGTGACGTTACTCGGACTTGCTGGACCGAGAAACGAAAGAAAGGAACCGGACTCCGCGCGGAACGGCCAGCGTTGTCAAACATTATTCGTTAAAGCTATCGTATGGAGATTATGTCAATAAAGTAGCGCGCACAGCCATCGTTCCACGCGCGAGAATACTCATTGACAAAACAGAAAGTTGAGTATCCCTTTGGCGAAGTCTAATTATTAAACGCGGCGCCGCAATGGCGAGTGGCACCGCAATAATAATCTTCAACATGGATTGTCTATTCTCGTGCGTGATTTATGAGTAACGTGTTTAAGAATCTCGTCGGGACTTTGGACACTCGGAACGACTTTTATTTATTAGATATTGGGATTCGAATTTGTACACTTGTCAAGTTTACGACTCTGCTGTTTTGCAACAGCCTTTATTTTAACGCCTTTATCGGCAATGAGCAATGAGGTTGAAATGTAGGGAAGCGGAATGACAATGACATCGGTGTTGCAATTAAATCAACGTTCTTTTCGCCGGCATCCTCGTCGTCGAGCGAATTTCGATGGGAAAACTAGTAGCACAGTACGAAGGCATAATGCTCTAAGCAAAGATGCTCGTTGAAAATAAAAATGCAAGAAGGCAAGGATGCAAGGAGATCGCGATGTTCCGTCAGACTTTATCTTCCGGCCAGTCGCGCTGATTACCTTATACCAAGACCCAAATGTAGAACGTTTAAATTTAAGCACGCGTCAAATACCGTCGTCCATCGCACGAGGGAAACTCTTATTGAAAAAGCTAAAAGATACGTCGCGATTATTATGTCATAATCGGAAATGCAGCACGATGTATTTCCAGAGCGAGGTCATTTCCTCGCGCTCGAAACGATAATTCTCCAGCGGTAGTTCACGGTTCGCGGCTGTAATGACCGGTTCTGCTCTCTCTCTCTCTCTCTCTCTCTCTCTCTCTCTCTCTCTCTCTCTCTCTAGCGTGTCATCGACATTTGCAGAATCGCTCACAAATGACTCGAGCGTGCCATGGCATGCATCGCGGGTCGCGAGAGTGCAAGAAGCCGCGCGCGCGAGTTGATGAAATCCCACTGCTGGATCAAGCGTTGCTTATTATCGGCCCGGAACTGGTCCATCACGCTGGACCATCGACATCGCGCATTTTCACGCGACAAGATGTCGCGCATTCGCATTCGTTACGGATTCGCGGAGGAAACGAATTCTGTGTGGACCTTATGAAAATAAATGAACCAGCTCGCGGAGCTGGTCGCGAGCACGTCGAAGGTTCTACCGAGACGAATTTCACGCGAGGATTTCAGCTTTCGTAAGGCCCGACAGCGGGAAGAAAGCTGCGAGCGAAAACATTGGGATCAGCCTGAAGAGACGTCAACCAGTGAAAAATACTCGTTTCCAGTCTTTCACAGAAGATTACACGGACAGGCTTTGCCGGACGAAAGCTTCGACTCTCTCCCGTCTCTCCTGTCTCGTCGCGTTCGTTTCTCATCCTCCTCGCAAAACATGGGAACCAGAGTGGTAAACACAGTGTGTCGCATGCGGTATCGCGAAACGGACAAATGATCGAACATTGAACATCGAACGGCGCGTTACTCGGCACGTTTATCGCGTCTACGAAGCCGTCGAAGAAGCGCGCACCGTTAACATCCCTCCGTTAGATCGCGCGCGTGAGAGAAAGAGAAGAAGAAAAACTGGAGAAACTTCCGTGCGCAGGTGATAAATACAACATGGATCCCGCCGGCCGGGAATATCGCCGAGTAGTACTCAATCGCGATCGAGTAATCGCGTCTTCCAAGGCATCTGCTCCGATCGCTTATTACCGCCGCCAGCTATATCGCACGTTTCTCCGTGGATTTACATGCGTCCGCTTTTCGCGATTTACAGCGTTTAGAGACGCATGGTATCTCCCGGCAATACCGCTTCCCCGTCGTCCTTCCCCCGCGTACGGCATTCCCGCTCCTCCAACTCGACGCTCGTTCCTCCGTCTACCTCCCCCATCGTGCCGATTCCCAAGATTACGGGCCAATCGTCGATTATAGCCGCTCTGGAAGCTCGCAATTTCAATGGCTATTGCCTGCCAACAGGAATATTAATGCGAAATGGATTGCCCGGCTCTCGCTCCCTTTCCCCCGCTCCGACGCCAGCTATTATTCCCGCTCTCTTTCTTCGTTCTTTCTCTTAATACGAAGGACATCCGGTTGCGATGTCCATATCGGCCATGCCACGCGCGAAATGGAAGAACGACCGGGCCGAGACGTTCAAGATAAACCGGGAGCAAATATAATCGCTCGTCGTTCTTGATTGAATAATGCCGATCGAATTGATTTAATGATCCGTCCTGCCCGACCGGGTGACGTCGAGTATCTAATTGATACCCTCGGAGAACGTGGGATGTATCAAAAGCGATCAGATTGCCCTTTCATACGTGCGATCAAAATATCGCAGAATGATGGAAATTTTCTTACATTATCAGCGAACGCCTCCGACACGTCTCGTGTAGGAAACTCGACTTATGCGCGATAGTCAGTCGTCGTTTTCGAAAATAACAATCTTCCTAGGGCAGTCCAGGCTTAACGATCATATACGGGATAGATAAATCACGTAATTCTGCACAGATGACCTGGAAAGCGAGTACTGATCTTGGCGAGAGAATTGGAACGTGTTCCAGTCCAACTGGATTCTCTATCTAGTAATCGAAGAGATGCAACTAGGAGAGCTAGAAGCCTACATTCGCTGGATGCGAGTTAGCACGGCAATTTCGCATAATCTCAAAGCGGAAGAGGGGACGAAGAGGAGGAGGAGGAGGAGGAGGAGGAGGAGGGGGGAGGGGGAAGAATTTCCCGCGGTATGCTCTTGAGCAACAACAACGTTTCGAGGCAATGGCGTTTCACCTACGCTCATTTCGTACGGGCCCCATTTTTACGGCGCGCGGCGGAATCCTTAAATTCGTGCGAGATTACGCACGGCCGTAAAAAAGACTTGCAGATTACGGTGGCAGATTGTGAGAGCCGTCGTAAAAATAGGAATGGATCGTTTTGAAAGGAAAAACGGCTATCATAAATCCTGTCGATATTCCGCAAGAGATACTTGCGATGAGTAATGCCTTTTCTTCTGGTACGAATAGAGCTAAGCGATTATACTTGGACGCAGCAGAATGAACTTTCGATTCCCTGCAGCTTCTGTCGTCACAAAATATGACAGACATTCTATAACGAGTTTTAATCATAAAAGATATTTTGCAGATTAATCAAATCATGTATCTCTCTCTCTCTCTCTCTCTCTCTCTCTTTGAAAGTTAAATAACCGTTGTTCAGAATAACTTAAATGAAGTTGAAAGCGGATACAGAGGCAGCAATTGTTCCGCGAAAGGAGCATTAATCTTTTCATTCGAGACCGGAAGTAACAGGTAGCGATCCGTTGGCAACATTGTTATCGTATACATACAGAATCGAGTATTCCGAGAGTATCTCGAAAACGATCGACACGCAAGAAACGCAAAGCAATCAAACGCGAGATGTGATTCCGTTGACTTTCGTTTTTGCTTCGTTGAAGCTTGAAGAAATTTATACCAATCGTTATTATCGTGAACCTACGCGATGGCTGTGATCTATCGACGTGACGCATATAATTTCAGGTTCTTAGGGTTAACAGTCGCGATGCGTCATTACGTAACAGTGATATGGATATGGTCAAAGGGCAAGGATGAGAAAAGAACCCGTACGCGATAACTTTCACCGCAGCCCTTTCACGAGGGGTCACGATCCGAGCAGGACCGAGGCCATCGAAGCGTTTAGTGATGGCATTTTAATAAGCTACGTTACGTTTGGGGCCTCCTCAAGAGTGTCTTTGATAATGCGCGGCTGTCCAGCCATAATTACTACAGGTAGCTACATCGATGGTCTCGCGAGAGAAACAGAGAGAGAGAGAGAGAGAGAGAGAGAGAGAGAGAGAGAGAGAGACTCTCCGTCACAGAATCCTCGGTTCTTAAAGGCGGTTACGTCCCATTCATGCGAGAGACCTTCGATCGCGCATAATGCGGGCGCCCGAGGAAAACGAGTCGTTTCCGAACAATTTGCGTTGCTCGCGGTATCATGATTTTCGCGGCGAACACGCGCGTATCAAGGTCAGCCGTATCGCTTAACATCTGTTGCCAAAATGGTGCGGGCATAAATTGCGCAATTCTCTAATTATCGCGTGCGCGCGAGTCGCTCGCCAATCTATCGAGAGCGTCGCCAATCGTCTCCAGTCATCATGTTTCGAATTTTCGTAAACGGTTCAAACGATATTCGAAGCCAAGGTGAGCGTGTAAGAGAATTATCGATGATCAGTTTCGATTTACGATTGAGACCGCGTATTATTATTCCATACGTGATATAAGACAAACTTGACGTGCGCTGGAACGCACGTTCTATTCTAAATATAATATTTAATGGTCTAACTCTCTCTCTCTCTCTCTCTCTTTCTCTCTCTCTTTCTCTCTCCCTTTCTCTCTCCTTTACTGGTCGTACGTTTATCAAGTCGACCACGCGCTCAAGCAATTACGTTCACACATTGCTGATGCAGTTAACATACGTAATCCGATCCCGTTACCAATATACCGACACAAAGATTAATTCAATCAATTTCCTTCCGCTCCAATTCACGGCGGGATCATGAAGAAGCCTGGGCAGTGAAATTATCGTACATGAAATTTCAGCGCGATCTGAGAGTCGGTGCGAGACGTTCAGTAGCTCCTTTATTGACTATCGTATATTTTAATCAGCGGGTTTCGTTCCCGGCGTTATTGATATTGGCGGTACCGATACCGTTATTAGTATCCTCAAGATTTTACTTGATTTCCAGGTACGGCGTGAACGCCGAGAAGAGCCAAAGCGGCATGCAAAACGGCGTGCATTTCTTCCGAATCTCGATCTAAACGCGACAAAACGCGCGCTTCAGGCTTGATATTCTTGCCATCCGTTCGCGGATTATAGTAGCACAAGTACACTCGGCGTATAATTGCACGCGCATATTCTGATAGTCGCCATTGAATTCCGGCGCGTACGGCATACACCTGCTTCGTAATTTTAATAAATTCCCTCGCGCTCCGATTCACGCGAGTGCGCGGCGTGGCGCGGCGCGGCACGGCGAGCCATCGCGTCGACATCACGCCGGCGTTGTCCTCCAAGAGGAGGCAACCCACGGACGCGCCGTGAAAAAGGTCAAGGCACCAGCCTTGGTATCGACCTGCTGTCAAGGCCACCGCCGTGCACGCGGCCGACGCGAGCGCCAATTATTTAAGAAAAAAAAAGCAACACGCGCGAGTCGGCGGCGATCTGTCGCCACGCGAGCGCTTCTTTCCGAGGAATCGTCCAAACGATAGAACAGAATCGGAAAATCGGTTCAATGTACCGGTCAAGGTACCGGAGACGGACTCCTCGGAAGGAATGCCGAGGTTCGTCGTTAACGGCGCGATGCGTCCGAGCGCATCGCGTGCGAATCGCGCGCACCTTTTCGCGAAGGAGAGCGCGATTGCGCGCGTCTCCGCAGATCCGGTAGGGATCGTTATCTGAAATTCGAGGGAGGAGCGAAATTCGTTGAAATTCACGCTACACGGTTTCTCTCCTCGCGGGAGAGAAGGTCAAGTTACGAATCCGTTACGGCCGGAAGTTTCCAGCTAGGCCGGAGCGTCGCGGCGCGCCGAATTTCTCAGCGCGGCATTCAAGACGTTCCGCGCATGCGCGGAATAGCGAATCCCGCAAGGTTTCCCTCCGCGGTCGGAGGATGAATCTGGCTGAAACGTGGGACAGACGGGTTTGAGTTCAGGTCGGGTTATGTAACGACCGTGCCTCCGGTAGCACGTGGTATCGGCTGCTGCACTTTCGGGGGTTAAGAGTTGACGACACAAGTAACGAGTAGTAACGACGTAGCAGTAACAGGAACACATGCGAACGCCTTTGGTGTGTTTCGCGCAAGTGTCCGAGTCTAGGACACTTTGGCAACCGTTTCTTTGGGGACGGTTAAAAGGCTGCATTGCCACCTGGCGCGAGGCGCAGGTGTCGGTGGAAGAAACGGAGAAACTTAGAGAGCCTAATATACCTGTAGCCACGCAGGTCCCCACCTGTTGATGGGGATGGCTATGACGAGGATGGCCGCGAGGCTTGGTCGTCGTTGCTATGCCGCTGCTGTGCTCGCTCTGTGGAAAGGCCGGCGCTCCGAGTTGATCCGGACTTGGCCAAGTCCGTGGCGAGGAACGATGTACGCGACGTCCAGATAAATGGAAAGCCGATAGGAATGACGAAATCAGCACACCCACTGTACATTAACACCACGTTACACGACGGTGCGCTATCTCTCTCTCTCTCTCTCTCTCTCTCTCTCTCTCTCGCGCGTGCGCGCGCGCGCGATCAAAGGATCACATGCGAGAGAGGGCGGTTCTTCCTCCTCCTTTCTTCTTCTTCTCACGGTTAAATAGCGGAACGGAAGTTCACCGGGACGCCGACGTCCAGCCGCACAGTCCACGTACGAACGTCTCTAGCGTCTCGTGGCGACCGCGACGCCGATAGGGACACGGTCATCCTATCGGCAGATTCGTAATGAAAGACGTGTCCCGCGGTCCACTCCGTGCGAGCGCCGATACACGACTGTTGCCGAAGTTGGCCGACCGGCTGCCCGAGCAGGATGACCGAGCGCTGACGATGTCGCACGAAGATCGGCGAGCGCTGCCGAGCGCGGCCGATTCGACTCGATGGAATGCGCGCGGCGGAAACCAGCCGGGATCGGAATCGGGATCGGAGCGCTTGGTGCTCCGCCGGTTCGAAGGCGATCCAAGGCAAACGACCGCTCTACCCGTTCCTCGTTCCACCGCGCCGTAGAGGCTCTCTCCTACGACTGTTATAATCTATGTCTATTATCCTTCTTCTCCGTTTCTTTGGCCCGCGAGCGTGCGGCTGTCTCGCTCGCTCCGCGGCCGCGTTATCCTTCGGCGATAGATCGGCGCGCTGAATCCGCGCGCCGATTCGAACCGAGGCTTAATCGCTTTTAGGCTCGTCCTTCCGTTCGCGAATCACCGATCATCAGAAATTTAATTAGCACAGTTTAATGCGCCATGTAATTATCTTCCCCGTGGTGCTTTTGATTATTTACACGCGACGATGCGTAATCTCTCTTAGCGTTAAGGTTTAATTAAGGGCAACTCCTTGACGACGATATCGAGAATGAGAAATAAGCGAGGATTAATTTGTACAAATCATCGCGCTTCGTGTTGCAACGTGTTGCAACGTTACGTGCACGTGACGAATGATTTAACGTCGGGAATAAATTTGTCGCTTTCTACGGTGCACGCAGCTTCTCGCTAAGAGACTCGGTAAGAAGCTTGGCTTACCGCGCAAAAGTAAAATATCTCTTGGCGAAATTACACAACTCGCGGGGAAACAGAGGGAAACAGAATGACGTCATGGGACAGACACGACAGGTGCTAAGCGACAAAATGCATTTTCAGCGCTAGCCCCAGCTAACTCGGATAACGGCATGACAATTAAACGGCGGATACATCTCGCGCTGTTGTTAAACGCGCCAACGAAAGCCAACGTCGTCTCTCGGAATGTTAATCGCGGATGTTAATCCGCACGGATTTCTTTCACGGTAAATACGGTATCGGCCGTATTGTATCTCAAAGATGAGATACAAGAGTCAATGCAGCTCGAAACTGCAAGCGAGATCCTCGTATCCTTGAGTCGCAGAAAGCAACAGCCCGATCGTGAAATATTTACGAGTCGCTCTTATCGATTGATCGCAGGTTTCCAATGGCAATCGATCCGGTCGCGCAAACGCTAAGCTTAATTGTGCGAGTAATACCGAGCATGCTAAAGGTCCCGAAAGTTGCACGAATTTATGGCGTGTCACGCCAACCGAGGAAAAGTTATAATATTCCGTTTAACTATAACGAATTATCGTTTCAATAGAAATTTATGGATGCTTATCTACTGCTGCCACAACAGTCGGACACGCGCGCGTTCCTCTCCGCAAAAATCATTCCGATCCATTCTCGCTCTGCGCGCGCGCGCGCGCGTGCGCCCACGCGAGTGCCGCCTCGTAAAGTCCTACTAAAATACCGTATCGGTTTGCATTTATTGCAAACGGTTGTACGTGCGGCTGCTTACATAATTTCAGGTTTACGCGTAACGCTGAAAACGACGTCGCCGTGATGCCGATGCACGCGACGCACTCGCGCAATATATCGATATTATCCGCAGATAGACGCGCGAGTAATCGGGAGTAATAGGCGCTTAATTCCCGCTTGCGGAATACCGCGATACCAAGGATATCGGAAACGCGCGGAGAAACGCGCGGGCGGCGCTCGCGGCGCGTCTGGCGCGCGAAGCTGCGACAATATGTCCGAGGAAATTCTCGGTCGTCCAGGCACTCGAGGCGCCCGACGGTATCTTCTTGCTCTTGTTCGCGGCCAGTTGGAAAGAAACGAGATGTTGCCTCGTAAGTTAGATCGTACGGGCACGAATGCACATACCAGCATCGGTGCGCGCGCCGCGAGAGCGGCGGAGCTGCACCGGCCGACGTCTTGCCGACCATCTGCCAGCTATGGCCAAGGACGTCGAGTCCTTCGATGCTGTTGACCCGGGGTCGATTCAATTATCGGCACAATTAAAACATTCCCGAATGTTTGATAACGTGGCGTGCCGTCCGAGGCACGGCACAGTGCGCGCATAGGGCTCTGCCATTGTCTCGCCCTCTCTGTAAAAGGGACTTGACGAGCTGCCCTTTGCGCGTGACGAGTCGCGCGCGCAGCGTGTAAAACGCTGCCCATAAGCTGGACTTGATGATCGCGCGAGCTTCATGTATCGAGTTACGTTACGAATCTCTCTCTCTCTCTCTCTCTCTCTCTCTCTCGCGCGCGCGCGCGGTGATCGCAGCAGCGGTCCCTCGACGTGTTCCAATTAGAGGCTCGGCGACGAGGAGAACGACGAGGACGGCGACATGGTTTCCTCGTTAATCACGATGATTACGCCATTTTCGTGCGCGCGATCAGCCCCGAAAGGAACCGTTGCGTCCAGTGGTAACTGGTTTAAGGGAGGGCAGGTCGGCCGACTTTCTTCGTGAGCGGTTCCAACGGAATTTTTCGAGGTATTAGTTCCGCCCGACGAACGAGACAGCGCGATCGCCTCGTCATGATTAAAGGCAATGGCAATTTCGGCCGATCGAACCAGATCGCAAGCGGAGCCGATAAAAATGGATAACCGTGACAGCGATTAAAATGACGAGCCCTCCCTCTCCGCCTGAAAAAGCAGATGAGCGGTGAAGAGGGACGATAAACGCGCGCGCGATACGGAGCACGTGTAGACCGAGAGAGCCACTGATTGCGAGAGACACGCAACAATCGCTGCAATTGACCGCGTAATAGAAACGCGTTATGCAGGCCGCGGCAGCGGTAGGATACCGGTCGACCTTGAGAATGAACATGATTCCTTAACGTACGTTTTCCCTTTTACGGAAGGGTTCCGCGTTCGCCGTTCGTAATTGCCGCGTTACGCTCGACCTTTGGCGAAATTCGTGCGCGATGGGAAAGACGGACGCGCACCGACAGTCGGCTGGTCGATGCGCCAGTGTCTCGTGACTTTTATGGCGATCCGCGATCATTTAAGTCGCGATTTACTACCATTCGCAATAGTTGGCCGGTGTATAATTCAATCAAGACGTTAAATTAATTGAGAGTCTTACGATTGGATACCGCTATCCGGCCGCATGAGTCCCGCATCGCGATTTTACGCTCTTCTTCGACAGCGATCGCGATTGGAGCGATGTCGCACGCCGATCATCGCACGAAACATCGATCGAGTTTCGCCAACGAGTTTCGCGTTGCAAGAATACGACGCGTTACCGCGAAATCGCAGTTAACTGCGGGGAACTTACCGGCCTGATTTAATTCGGGCTGGATAAAGCGCTGTGTTGTTGAGATCGATCGACCTCGGGATTGACCTCTGTGCTAGGATCGGAGCAAGGCGAGGTCGTGTGACAGACCGGCCGTTGTTGTTACCGTCACATTATCGGGATTATCGACGTAGCTCGAAACTTTTCTATGGTAAACAGATGAAAGTCCACGGCGTAGTTAGACGACGCGCAACAACTGGGATGCATGCAAAGCAAATGCAAATGCAACCGATCTGCATAATTTGCCGAGAGGGATCTCTCTTTGTTTTGCCGTGGTCCTGTCGTGGACCAGCCACTCGGCTTACGCGGCATCGACTGAGGCGTATCGGCGTTGTTTATCAGCGAAGCTGTTGGCGACGCCGATACGCGTCTGATAATTGGCGTTTCGAAAGAGAGCGGACGGAACCGGAGAAACGAGAAAACTCGCTGCCGATGCTGCCGCGAGTGCGAGGTAAATCTAAGAGAAACGATAACCCCGACTGGAATTCGTATGTTTAGCCTCGACGCGGTCTTCACGCGGCAAAGTTACAAGAATCTCACGGAACGCACGCGATGCTGCCGGAGATGCCAGCGCGAAGGTAGAATTCTTGCGGACAAAGAGTAGAGTTTTCCGGTGGTATCGAGACCAAAGCAGGTAGAAACCTGCACATGCGAGACTTTTACCTAACGGTCGAGCCGTAAAGCAAGAGAGAAAGAAGTAGAGGTAGAGGTAGAGGTAGAGATGCATGGGACGAGGATGGAACGGAGATAATTTCCGAGGAAACCTCTGTTCTTCCAGCCAGACCTGAGGACGGGTGGAACTGCGATTGCAACCAGTCGAGCATGCGAAACGCTGCAAAATCATGCCGAGCGGATTCGGCGGCCAGCGCAGCGGTCGACGACGGGTCCGGACAAGTTCGTCGATCGAATCGGCTATCAAACGTTCGATCCCACGTTCGATCGCGCCGCGTTATCGGCGCGCATAAATAATCATCAAATCGGAAACCATTTGAGAAACCGGCCGTGATTTATCGCGCCACGTATCTCGCGGCCTCCGCACATAATTTTCCGGTGAATTGTAGGGTAGCTTAATTGACACGTCACCTCTCTTCTTGTGGTCTCTGCACGCAGCCATTCGTCTTACCTTCGATCCACGCGTCGGTCTTAAATCAATTCCGGGTACGGACAAATTACCAAAAGGGATTAATGGCTTCAACGCCGGCCCTAATTGGCCCCAAATCATGCGAGGGAGCCTCGCCCTTCCGACGAGCGCTGCGCGAACAGCGCAGGGTTGGGCGTGAGGAGGGGAGGGAGTACACCCTCGCTCGATTTTATCTCGTCGTTCAATTCTCGATTCTACGCCTACGCGAAATTAATGAGCATCCTTTTTCACGACGATTACTCGTGATCCTGGCATTGCGCACGCCCTACGTGTACATGCACGGATAACCTTTGGGGTATTTTAAATTACGGCGCGCCTCGGTGGGTGGATGAATGAATGGAGCTACCCACACGCTGACAATGAAACGCGTTTGCTAATCTAACGCCATTCCACTAACTCATCCGCGCCTGTAATAAGAATTACGAAACGGCTCGGCTCGGCTTCGTTGCGGATAGAGAAACCTGCCCAGGTAACTCGGAATCGCGGGATGCCAAGGGGATTCAAGGGAAACGGATAGATCACCTCGATGTAATAATCATTAGGAATCGCTGCGGAGGCACGTCGAGCCCGTAAAGAGCGAGACGCGATGCATCCAGGCGATGCCAAGAAAAGAACGCCATCCGAAAGATCGGATGGCTATTAATCTATTCAGCATAGACAATGGAAGTATAGACGATTGGTTCGCTGGGATTAAAAAGGTTCCGCGTCCTCTGTGTCCTCGTGAGCGCAGATTTAGTGCAGAACCTGCGAAGGGGCAGCGCGTGGAAACGGCCGGAAACGTGAAATGATAGAGAAGCAGAGAAGATAGAATGCGAAGCGCAGGGAAGTCGTTTGAATCCAAGACAATGAGAACCTTCTGCCAATGGTCAAATTTACGATAGATCCCAGATCGTCGCTATTCATCCCTGCAGGTAACATAAACAAAGGGCGGCCTGTGCGGGACGGCGTTTACGCGGGGGAGAAGAGGGCTGAGCAGCGCAACGACAAAGAAACGACACAGACACGGGTGCGGGGACATTGATATGCAAAATTGGAAGAGCAAACGGGACGAATCCGCTCGCAGAGAGCACGGATCCAGAGAGCATCGAATCTCGTCGTTGCCGATGAAATTATGAACAAAGTTCATAATTCGCACTCGACGCAACGAACGAACGTAACGGATGTGCGCTGTGCGTTTGCTATGCCGCTACACCGGAACGCAACGGTGAACATTATCCTGATAGATGATCTGAACTAATTATTAAAAAACATTGGCGAACGTTACGAGGAAACGTATTCTTTCCCCGACATTCCAATTCGGCGGGGGACGGCGAGAGATACGAGCGAGAGACTTTCGCGCGTAATTAGCGATAGAGGAGCAAAACGTTTCTAGAGTGAGAACTAATGTTCTCACGCGTGATCAATTTATTCCGCCTCGCGCGGATTCATTCGCGCATGCATGGAAAATTAAGAATACGCCGGCGTTTTACATGCGCGCGTACGCTCTAATGCAACAATCGAGTTAAGCGAGCGAGCGCCAACGTCATTGCGAGGGCACAGCCGGCGAAAATCAATATACATGATTCGTTTCTTTTTCTTTTCTTTCCTTTTCTCTCTCTCTCTCTCTCTCTCTCTCTCTTCTTTTTTCTTCTTCTTCTTCTTCCTCCTCTTTTCTTTTCTCTCCTGTCGTGGCTCCGTCGTAATCGATAGATTCCCCGACGAGCGTCCGATCCGCCTCGTATCCGGAGGCCCGGATCTCTTCTTCTCTTCCCCGGCTGCGGAGAAAATACGCCCGCATGCCCGGCACGTACGGTCGGACGAGCTGTCCATTAATACGCGGCGATCCGCGCGATCGCGAGAGATCGCTATAAAAACGCTCGTAGGCGGATTGACACGATCGAGCGAATTAATTCGATCCCCGAAAGGCTCGATATCGTGGCCGGCGTTCCGCGGCGTAAATCATTCGATTGAGTTGGCTGGACACGCGCGCGCACATGTTGCACGGAGGGAGAGAGAGAGAGAGAGAGAGAGAGAGAGAGAGAGAGAGAGAGAGAGAGAGAGGGAGATGGGGGGGGGGATTTTATTTAGTTGTATTCCGTTGGCGGCTCTTAATTTCTGCGAGCAGCAAGGAACCTATCCTTTTAATTAGTATGCCGCTGAATACACTGTACCGCTATAATTACCAGGATTTATGAATAATGCGAAATCGCGATTGCGGAATGACGCGAGTGCGTCTTGGATCGCGATAATGTAATTGTAATACGGTGTGAACAATGATTCGCGCGCAACTACGCAGGAAATATGCGATTGTTCGGCCGCGTATGGCTCGTACGCCGACGCCATATTCGCAGGTATGATATTAAGCTGTCACACAGAAGGCGATAATGCGAACGACTTATCGCACTCACGTGCAAAGCCGAGTGCTTCGGCGCGCGGTGCGTACGTGGGCGCGTTTGTGATTTACACCAGCGTGCAGTTTGTTTCTCCGTATAATGCCCGCGCGCGGAATCAATCATCTGGCGATTAATCCACGAGATTCGCTAATTATCGGAGCAGCTGCGCTGCTCCTGGCCGGCCGTAAATCTCGTTTCGCAAGTAAGGTACGAGCGGAAACGGTGCTCGAACTCGATGGAGAGTGGGGAGAGGAAGAGAAAAGAAAAAAAGGAAAGAAAAAAGAAGGAAGAGAAAAAGGAGAGAAAAAACGCAGCGCTTTTATTGTGCGGCATGTCCGCAGGCTCCGTGTTATTTTCGCGAAAGCTTACAGTCAGCGGATAAGTCCTCATGAAAGGGACGTTACAGAACTTTCAACGTGTACCCGAAGCACGGCTCGGATAATTCCGCGTCATCGTCGTCATCCTCTCGCCGATGGTTCGCCGATGCCTCGTCTCGGCTCTTCGTCTTCATTCTGGCCACATGTTCGTCCCGCTGAATATGCTCCTTCATGATCCCAATGTCCTTCTTCAAGGCTTCGAGCAAGTTCATCGTCGTCTCCATCTCGCGCAGCATCGGTCTGGGTCGACGAACCGAGAATGACATTGACCGAAATCGCGTCTACGTACGAAACTAATAGATCTTACTGAGCCGCGAGCAGTCCGGCCTCGTGCCGCTTCTCGTCGTGAACATGCCGTAAATCTCTCAGAACCAAATGGAGCCGGTTGATGTTCCTCCGAGCTTTGGCTACCCGTTCGCTACGCTCCTTCAATTCTTCTTGCTCTAACTTGATATCCCTGCCCAAGCTCGCCTCCTTCTCCTTGTAGTGGGCGATTCCGTTAACCACTTGACCGATTCTAATTTCGATTTGCCAACAAGCGGTTTAATAAAGTCCTCGTTCGGTTAGACGGTTAGACAGATACATCGGTAGTGATTCGTTCGTTGCCTTAAGGATCTCTCTCTCTCTCTCTCTCTCTCTCTCTCTCTCTCTCTCTCTCTCTCTCTCTCTCTCACGTGCTAGAGCTGCGACAGAGCGTAGATATCTCCTCGGAGATATAACTACGCGGACCACTAAGTGCGATCCATCAAGTATCGCCAGCGCGAGAGCCGCGAAGCACCAAACGCGATTCCTATCCGGCGGTTAGGTCGAAACGACCGAGCGGAGAACGTTGGAGAAAACGGACAATCGCCACATCGCTAATTACCGGTTAACGTACACGCGCCGTGACGTAGCGCGCTATCCCGCTATCAGCGTGCCCGCCGGCGTGCCCGCGCAGTTTCTTCTCTTTCCCCTTTGCAACCTACTTGTAACGAAATTTTTCCAGCTCCCTGTCGCGCTCGTCCAGCTTGTCCCTATAATTTATCTGAGCCACGTGCAGAGCCTCGTAGTCTAGGCTGGTCATCCCCTCGCCGAGAGTCTCCATCTCTTTTACACGCGCGCTCAGATCGTCGAAACGGTACTGCAGGATCAAATGTTGGTAACGATTCTGGATGAGAATCTCGTGTCGCGACACCTGGCAACCAACAAGTCCAACACACGTGAGAAGTCTCCTCTCCTGAGAAGCGTGACGCGCACCGCCGAGCCGAGAGCCGTTTAATCGGTAGATTGCATAATCTATGCCGAGCGATGATTCGCGATCGTTAAAGTTACACCTGCCGGTGGGTCAGCTCGTTGACGGCCTTCTCGGTGAGCTTTCGCCCGGTCTTGGCGTAAATGAGACCTATCGCCACTTCTCGCTCGCGCTCCAGAAGCTCGTCGAACGCTCGCGCGCTCTCGTCGCACATCATCTGCACTTTGCTTTCGTAAGCCTGCAGCTCGCTCGTTGCTCGCGTCTTCTCCTCCATTATGTTGTCGCGATGCAGCTTGTACGTGTACAACGTTTCTTTGTAAAGCTGCTCCATCTCCTCGGGCTCTGTCACCATAACCGTAGGCTCTTCCTCTTGCATCTGCATGCATAGAAATGCATCGTGGCGAGAATAGCTGTTATCGACAGCAGCGTGCATCTGGCGTTGCACGCGCCAGAATGTGCGAATAGCTCAATCGCCATGTGAAATCGACAAGAAAAAGTTAGTAAGAGCCCTGAGATAGGGCAGGATGGAGATCGCGAGACCGCGAGTCCACTCGCGTTAGCGAGTATCTGTTACGAGGATCTGTCAGACGACGCGAGTTATCGCAAGTATTATTATATTATAAGTATCTGTGAATATGTTTAAGCACCTTTTTCATGTATTTGACAATCCACGCCTCGAGGTACCTGTTCTTCCTTCGTAATTCCGTCTGCTCGGTTTGACAATCTTTCAACATTTTGATCATCGACTCGCGACTGGCGAAGATCTGCGCTCAAACATCGAATCTCAGTGCAATCAATTCAAGTTCTTTCGGTGCGGCGTTACAGCATACGTGTTACAGCGACTGTCGCCGTGGCAATTTTACAAAGATACGTCACGAGATGCTTGTAAGGTCCTTTATTATTTATAGCATTTCAATCGATCACAATAACAGCGGAATGCGCGTACAATGCGGAAGCACGTTCGCGCGGAGGCGCGTAACGAAAAGGGAAGCTTAAGTCCTTAGAATATTACGAAGGTCGTGAGGCACAGTAATTCCACGGGTAGAATGACGCAGAATGACAAGTTTATGCGAACCTCGACTGGTATCTCAGCGAGAATGTGATCGGGCACCACCGCTTCTGGCACTTCCTCTTCTAGCTTCTCCACCGGGTAGATCTCAACTGGTATTTCCCTCTCCTCGGGAATTTCCTCTTCTATGACACTTGGTTCCTCGTACGGTTCCACCTCGTAATCGGGTATCGGTAGTGCCTCCTCCTCCTCCTCCTCCTTCTCCTCCTCYTCCTCCTCCYCCTCCTCCTCCAAGTACAAGTCATCCCTCGGTACCTTTTCCTCCTCCTCCTCCTCCTCTTTCTCATCGAGATAAAACTCGGTCACCCTGATAAAGTCCTCGTGCTCGTCATCGGGCGCTTCGGCATTCGCGTATAACCTTTCGCCGTTGTCCTAGGAAAAATCGACGCGCGAGTTAGCGTGGCCGGTCCTCCACTCGGGAGTCTGTGCGTTACCGCGGGCGGTACCTCGCCGGCGACCTCGTCTAGATCGTTCCCCGCCATTTGCTCCATCGTATCGAGACTCGCGTTAAATCGATGAACGTAAGCAGTCGCGCCCCAGGACGCGGAGCAGCGAATGCTACGGAGAAACGGGGCTGGATAACAGCTGCCAGACGATGAAAACAGTCGAACGAATCCACCGCGGCCGGATCGACGTCTTCGCGAGGAGGCCTCGAGCCGCATGCGGTCGACCTTGAAGATCGAGGATGATCTTTCCTCGCGGGACCGCGCGCGCTGCCGTGCGCGTTGGCTTAAGTGCGCTCATGCAGCCGCCGGGAGGAAAAGTTCCTCGCGGGACGTCGATTAAACCGCTGCGAGCTACCGGACACCGTTGGCGCGGATGCATGGTGCATCCTGCCGCGCGCAGGGTATGATTTCATCTCCGTGTGTGCTTTATTCTCGCGCTGGCCTGCCACGCACACTCCCCTGCCCCGCGCGCCTGATGTATGAAAAGTTTATTTATGGGGGACGTGTCTCGTTCGATCACGCGAGGGCTGCATGACGGCAGTAACATAGTGAGTTGAAACCCGAGTATCTCTCGTCCGCGCCGGACGTTAAAGCGAAGGGAATTAACAACGACGCTGCAATTGTATGCGTGCGTGCGTCTCTCTCTCTCTCTCTCTCTCTCTCTCTCTCTCTCTCTCTCTCTCTCTCTCTCTCCCTCACTCTGTGTATGTGTGTGTGCAATTCGTCAGAAATAGAAAGGGAACGACGCGAGGCTGCTGTCTCTCAGCCGTCTCGGCATTTCTTTCTCTCGCGGACGACGATGGAAAGCGCATCTCCATTTCCTTTCCCGATCAGCGCGCTTTGGATGGACGCGGCACATGGATGCGCATGGACCGTTTAATTGGAATGGCTCGTAGATGCAGATGGATTTATATTACACGTACAATTTTACGAGATTCCAAGCCACGAGTGCCGCGAGATGCCGAATTCAAATGTGTATCTTTGCCGGAAGGGCAATGAGATCAGATTTTCATCTCATCGTAATGCTTTGATCCGATCAAAGTGCGTCCGATGCATTTCGCGTTGTCGACTTTTATTCCGTCGTACGTCCGTCGTCGACTTTACGGCGCGAAAAGATGAGCATTTCCTGTTGAGTAATTCAGTCGCATTTATTTTTAGGCATCACGTAGCAAGGCGAAGGGGCATAATGTGTGCCAACGAAGGTGACGCTACAGAATGACGAAGACGTGCGCATTGTCGGCCGATAATGTCCCGCACTTGAGCCGTGGTCCTACCGGGATTAGACGTCAGGAAAACAAAGATGGACATAGGGACAATGTAAGGGACGGCGGAGAAAAGGGACGAGGAGAAGTACTCGAGTCAGCGTGGGCAGCCGCTGGGCGCTGCATTCCTGTAGGATCAAGGATCCCTGCTCGCTTTGTGTGTGCATTTACATACGCGGATACGCATGTATGCGAGGTGCTTCGCGTTGCGACACGAACGTACACGCTCGCTCGTGCGTCGACGTAAATGTGTCACTCATACCTGTGCGCGCAGAGGAGATGTTGGTCCCTCGACAACCCTGCTTGTCGGTGTCGCATTCGCATTTTTCGCTGAACGCGGACTCCGCGCGCGGAACAAAGAAGGCGGCATCCCTCGCGCGTGATCGTCAAACTAACGATTCCGCCAAAGCTGCTCGATCGATCTTTTTCCGATGAGGGCACGATGCTCGCGATGCAGAAAGCTCGCGGCTGTCGATACATATTTTTCGATGCGGATGATTTATCGTGCGAGAGGCAACGCGAAGCGCCGCAACCTAAACCGTATCGGCATGCACCGATTGGCGTTCCCCTGGCATTGCGCAAGGGAAGACATTTGTTCATCATGATCGCGCCAAGTATGGAATCGAGATGGCAGTAAGAAAGCAGCTTATGCGGCGTGACGAGTGACGAGCCGAAGACACACGCGCCACGCGGAAGAACCACGCGGGGAGGCGTTGTCGTTTGCGCGAACGTTCGAGAAATTCATCGCGAGATGCGAATACGTTTTTCTCTCTCTCTCTCTCTCTCTCTATATATATATATATATATATATATATATATATATATATATATATATACGTATGAATGTATGTGTGCACATATGTATAGGCATCAGCATTATGCGTGTCCGGGCGTGTCCGGGCCGTTCGTTGGCCTTTCCTCGGATTTGATTTCCTTTCGAATCGCCGCGTATTCCCAACTCGTCTGTGCAAGCTGCAGCAATGGAAACTGGACTGACTGGCTTTAACGGCGCGTCTCGGGCGTCCGTGTCCGTGATGGTCGTACGTGCGACTCGCGTGAACGTGTACGAGACTCCTACGGGCGGCCACCGTCGCGCGTACAGTGCGTGGTACATTGCGTGTGCAGCGGTAGGACACGCGCGCGTACGCGCGTATGCCTAGAACGCTCGCCGGTCCGCGGCGGAGGGAGAGGATCCCTGGAGAATGCAAGCACGTCGAATCGTCGTGCGTCAAATAGAACGCGACGAGGAGGAGCGCGGCAGCCCGCGAATACCATTGTGACCGGTTGCATAAACCCGCCATCTTGGTATCCTCAAGGACGCGCATCGAATCCTAAGGTCAACGCACTCGAATCGGCCGCCCTCCGCCTCCTCCGCCTTCGTCGTTGACTTCTTTTTCTGGACCCCTTCTCCCTTCCTCCCCCGGCATCGCGTTTCTCCTGCTCTCGCTCGCGGCTGAGATGGAGAATCTCATCTGGCCACGAGCGGGATGTCACTGCCATTAATCCCGCCGATACGGCCCTGGCCACAGTCGGTCGAGCCTCGGGCCGTCTTCCTCATTTTCTTCTTCTCCTTCTCTCTACCCCTCTTCTTCTTCTTCTTCTTCTTCTTCTTCTTCTTCTTCCTCTTCTTCTTCTGCTTCTTCCTCTGCTCCTTCGATCTTACGACCTCCGCTTCTCGTACAGAATGATAAACGCAGGATATTCCGCGGGCACCATCGACCGCATCCCCGTATAAAGTACCGAGTCGTTATGGCCGACATTTAATCTCGCGCAAAAAGCACAACTGTGAACTGGACTGATTAGAAACGCTCCGATGAGCAATCTTTCAGTAACCGCCCAAGCGAGAGTGTCAACATCCGGGGTGGATCGATATCGATCCAGACGTACGAGCGAGGCGCGCTCGAGAATGCGACCCGGCCGTCGTCGATGCGTTTAATTACCAGCGCAGAAGCGCGGAAGGGGGCGAAGCGGGGAAACAAGCGGGATCTTCCGCGGGGGCGCCGCTAGAGCGTCAAGACACGCGAATGCCGGGTGAAACGTGTTCGAGCGGTCAAATGGTCCCGCGAGGGGATCGAGTCGGCGAACTCTTATCGAGGGAGTCGACCTCTCCTGGCGTCAGGTCGACCGCGGGAAACCGAGGGAGGAGAGAGCGAGCGAGGTGTTAAAGCCTCCGGAGTAATAGCACGGCGGGGCGAGGGACAGGTAAATCGCGGTGACCAGGAGAACAGCCGAGCGGCGCGAAAAAGAAGAGGCATCAGGAGCCGAGGAAGAAGCGGAGAAGGAGGAGGAAGAAAAAGAAGCAAGGCCTGACCCCGGCCATCTTGGCCCGCAGGGTTATTCTATTTATATCATGGACTAAGCTATATTTAGCTCGCCGGACCCCGCAGGAAAGCGAGTGACCAAGAAGAGCTTAAGGGCGAGGAAGGAAGTGGCGGAAGGCTCGCCAAGGATTCGCGAAGCGAGGGGACAGGGACAAGTGGGCCCGCATTGGGACCGCTCGGACGGTCCCAATGACGAAGAGGGAAGACGGATATCATCGAGAGCTAAATCGCGCGGCGGCCGATACCGAGCCTGGTAAGCCGCATCGGTAAACCTCGCCTGACGAATGCGCATTAGCACTTTGAATCCGGCTATCTCGTGCGCTTTCCACCGCGCCATTGGGCCCACTCGATATCGCATATTTTTATCTCCGTGTTCTCCTCCTCCTCTCTCTCTCTCTCTCTCTCTCTCTCTCTCTCTCTCTCTCTCTCTCTCTCTCTCTCTCTCTCTCTTTACTTTTGCGTGCGTGTAACGTATCGCAGCACCTGCGTCCGGGCAATCGCGGACGGGTTTTGGTCGCGCTTCTCGGATGAACGCGCACTGCTGTTCGGAGATGTACGGAAGCTGAAGCGGCCATGACGCGAGATTATTGATTTGTATTAGCCGGCGCGAAAGTGCTTAAAAAAATAGCGGAATGATGGGAACGAGTCGGCAAAAGTAAAAGAATCTTCAATCATTTGTTCTTGGACGTTGTTTATCTCTTTCTCTCTCTCTCTCTCTCTCTCTCTCTCTCTCTCTCTCTCTCTCTCTCTCTCTCTCTCTCTCTCTCTCTCCATATCCTTTCCTCTTTTCAATCGTACTGACCGTACCACGTAGGAATGGAAGAATGGGATAGGTATAATAATAAAAATGAAATAATGACGCGAGATTTGATGGGAATTTCGCAGGAATTATCTATCGAATTACGATACATCGCGCGCCGCGAAACGGTAGAAATTGCCTTTCTTATAAGCTTAATGGTAGCCTTCTGAAATTGCTGCTTTGCGCTTTGTTCAGGTCTTCATTACGTTCTCGGGAACAATCGCGATATCCGGACGATACCGCGATGCGTGAAATTCATGGCGCGAAAAGGGGGAGTCACGATAGACGCTTCGACCTTCGGGGCGGCTTGCAGTACGCTCGTGTCGGCCTATCGGGGTTATCGCGGTCCCTGCCGTAAATTCAGGTGCCCAACAACCCCGATTATCCTTCGCTCTCCCTCCCTTTCCCTTTTCGCACCCTTCTCCGCTCGTTGTACTATCCTTTCCCCACCTTACTCCCGCGCTTCTTCCTCGACGTTTAACTCGTACTCGTTGGTATTTGATGATGACTTCGCGATCCTCGGCTTCGATCGAGCATGCAGGGAGCTATGAGGGAGTAGACGTACGAAGACAGTCGTCTATCTCGCTCGTGCACACTGATCGCGGGCACTTGCAACTTGTGCGAGACAGCAAGGTCGCGGTTGAAGTTAAATGATCGAAAGGTGAAGCTCGGGAAGCGATGCAGGCGCCGTGCGGATGTAACTGTGCGAGGGAAGACGATTCTTCCGCGAGAAGAAATTCTCGAGAGGATCCAACAGAGGAGGAAGAATAGCAGCAGATTAAGAAAAGATTAAGAATGATGCCCGCGCTCGAGCTACTCGATGCTTCCGCCAATCGATTACCGATATCGAACGGGAGAATCGATATCTTCATCGAGAGATGAGAGAGAGAGAGAGAGAGAGAAAGAGATCGCGCCAGGAAAAATGCAGACATCATATGGGGACGACGGAGGGGTGCGGGAAATTATAATTTCCTCACCTCGTAATACGAGTTTACTTCGTTATTCGCGAAAGATGGGAAATAAATTGCCGCGCGGAGTGCTCAAGTGCCAAGGGCACTATTACTTCTTTTTAATTTGGTGCATCCCTCGCGTATGTCGAGGCTCTCTCACCCGGTGCGAGGCGAGTGCTCGTAGGTCACGCGTTGCAGTGATAAATCATCCTAGATAATGGGATACCACCATTCCATTTCCAACGCGCTGTCAGCGGATAAGAACCGATACGTATGCGAGGTATTTTCCGCCGGGAATTCGTAGCTCTCTCACAGTGCCTCGTGTCGATGTACTGAATCATTTCGCGGACAGCTTTACAATTTATTATCCCGAAGAACGGGCGACAGGGATAAACGGCGCGGGCGAAGAGGAAGAAGATGTCGTCGCGCGGCCCGCGAAAACCGCGATCTCCCGTTGAGAAAATCGAATGAACGCGGATAACCCGCTGCAGCTTCCGGCTGATCGCCGCTTCTGCATCTGCGGATTCTCCCGCGGTGGAGCCTCTCCGAGCTCCGGGGGAATAGGGACGCCTTTATGAATCATGCGGAAGACGCATCCTCGTGGACACGCGTAACGTAGATTGCACCTTGCGACGCTAAATCACGCCAGCAAGTTATCGTTAAGAAAAACTCGCGCGGAAGAGCGCGAGGCGAGAAATCTGGACGAGTGCGCGCTCGTCCTCTGCGCTCTCTTCCACAGATCGAGAGATCGAAAGACAGAGAGAGAGAGAGAGAGAGAGAGAGAGAGAGAGAGAGAGAGAGAGAGGGGGGGGGGGGGGGACCCATCGGCCACTGGGAAACTGTGCAGCGGCGAGATCGCGGCGCGTCCCACGCTGTTTACTGTAATGCAACGGACGGACTGGCGCGATCCCGGCGCGCAAAAAGGCGAAACCGAAAAGCACGAGAGCGCTCGCGCGCGGGTATCGCGCATTTTATAATTTTGCCGGATGAATCGGCATTAAAGCGCCCTCGCGTTACCACTCGCGGAGAGAGAGTGACTTTACGATAAATCAAGCGCGCGCGCGCGCGCGCGCGAGCTCGAATCGCGGCGCGAGTTAACAGCGTCGCGAAACAAAGGCGCGGTCTTCCGTGATTCGGCGTTTTTCTTTATTTCGCGGGCAGGCGCACCGCGACGGCGCAAAACACGCCGCGCGGCAAATAGCCGACGCTAATGGAGACAGCGCGGGCGCGCGCGCGCGCGATCTGATTTTCTATTATTACGGAAGTCGTACATCCGAGTCGTACGTGACTCGCGCTCGCTCCCTCTCTGTCGCGCGCAGCGCGGTAATGGGGCCTCCTACGTGCTTTCGCCGTGGTGGCTTTATGCAAGAAATTCGCGGGGGATAATTTAACGCGTATGGTTAAGCGAGGGATTGTCGACGTGGGATAGAAAATGGGATAGAACACGAGTTACCGCATGCATCTGTATTCTGCTTCCTCATGCGTCTCGCATTCAAGCGCGATTAACCTTTCGAGCTATATTAGCGATTCCCCGCAAGGGTGTGCTCCTCTTTTTTTTCAATTTTGCGTAGCGGGTTCCACCCCGCGCGCGCGCGATATTACGTCATATATGTATTCCGTTACACGGACAGAAATGAGATATCGCCTCGATGCAACTTTGTAAGTTTCGCTGAGTTGGCGTGCGCCAAGTTAAGGAAACTTGATGCCTCCAACTGCGGCGTTTCGTTTTCCCTCGCGAACAAAGAAGATCGACCGGCGAGCGAGAGAGGAAAGGAGCTATTGCGTTCACGCAAATACACGTTCAGCGGGTTCTTGCTCCATTGATGAGATGAGGAAAGAGAGAAAGGTTCTCGAAACGTGCCACATCGCGCCGACTCGCATCGCGAAAGCGGGCGCGATAAGAAGTTCACCGCGTAATACAGACTTACTTGATTTGATTCGTAAGTCATTACGCTCGATTAAGCGATTCCGAGCGTTCGAATCCGCTGGTCGGTGCTTACCTTCTTCGACGATGACGACCTTGATCGAGTGTCTCGTGGAGCGAATGCCGACGACGATCGCGATTTCGTTTCTTCAGACTCCTGCCCTCGCTGCCGTAGATCGGCCCGCCGCGCGTCAAGGTTCCAAGGTCACCCGACACGGACTTGTCGTGGTGGTTCACGCTGTTCGATCGCGGCCGATCGTAACCTTGGGACTTGGTGGAATTACCGTGGCCGATCTTTCGGGCGCCATTGTACGCGTAGCGTCCATGCTCCCTCGGCAGGCTGCAGTAGACATTCTGCGACGTGTAAATCGCCTTGCCCAAGGACTTATTGTTTCCGCCGTTATCGCCGCCGCTCGCGTTTCCCTTCGAGGAAAGCGACATGGTTACGCTGACGTCGTGACTTCCCTTGGAACCACCCAGATGCTCCCGCAACCACTTTCCAATGCCGCCCCCGCCACTGCCGCCTCCGGCGTGGCCGTCTTGGCCTCCACCGTAACACTCGCCGGTCTTGTTTCTGCAACGAGGAGAGAAAAAAATGCTTCGGTTACGATTAGATCGCGCTTGTCTCCGTCAACTCCGAGTTGACCGCTTCCTCGGCGTCTCCTGTTTCTGATTTTCCCGTGTGCAACGAAAGCGCAGAGAGCGGAAGGCGTCGCGCGTGGCGATCGTGTAACGAATCGTCGGATAAAAAAGCGGCGGATGTTGTCAATTGTCAATTGTCGAAGGGAAGAAGACCGCGCGAGCATCGAAGCGGATACGATCGCGTTCACGATGCGCTCGGGACGAGTGCGCCACAATGTCGCGTCAATGACGGCCTCGGCCTTCAGCGGTTTCGATTTCGCAGTATCCAGACAAGTCGATAGAAAGAAATGTAACGCGCATGTAACGAGGCAAAAACTAAGAATAAAAAGGCGCGCGGCCGAGAGGAGAGAGAGAGGACGAACGAGTGGCGGATGAATGGCACACGCCCTCGGGGGAATCAGAGCGAATGCTTTGTAGTAATAAGGGCCATGCGGCCAGGAACGAAACATAGCGACGAGCTACGGGGGGCGGGGGCGGGGGCGGGGGCGGGGGAGGGCCGGCTCCAGTAGTTAGGACGCGGTGACCTTGGCAAGGTCATCGGTGCTTCTGGCCATCGCCACTAGGAGCCGCCACCGCGTGGCATCGCGCGCGTTCCTGGCTGAATCCGAGGGGGGGCCCTTCTTTATCGATAATCCCGCGGTTCTCCCGGGATATAACCGGCGCTTTCTCAATGTCAATTAATTCCTACTTCGTAAGGGCTCGCGTAAGATAAACGCGCGTTCGTTACGAGCCGCGATGGCCCGCTTGTATCGAACCAATGAACTTTATCGCGATGCCTTATCCCGCGGTGTATCACGGCCGACGCACCGAACGCCGTATGTACGTGTCGGATTAACGATCGACATTACGATTTAAATCAATGCCAGGCGCGTGCGCTTTACGTCCAATCGGGCGATCGAGGGAGGCTGACGGCGCCTGAAAGATTTTAAAGATGCAAGGCTCGCGGAGCGTGCCTCGCGATTCGTGCCCCGAGATGCACCTAATTAATTGCGGCGAAATTAATTAGCCAAGTAACGCGAGTTACTTAATGGACCGGCCAACGAGCAGCTTAGCCCTCCTGGCTTCCGGGCTAAAGGGACAGTTCACCTCGTCGAAGGTCTAATCGGACGGCGTGATCTGGAATCGAATATCAAGCAGGAAGCGAGAGGAGCGAGAGACGAGGAGGAAAGCCGGGTAGCAGACTCGATGCAGTTTGGTGATTCCCGGCGTATTATCCAGCGTGTTACGCCACTGTATGAAATTCCGGTTTTGCCGCCCCCTCCGGCCGTTCGGGTACCCGCTTCAGCCCCCACCCGCTTATCTCTTCGGCTTTTTTCCCGCTGCTCGTTTTTGCCTACCGCGTATCGTGAGCCGCGCCCGAGCCCGAAAGCAAACGCATTATCACCGAGCAATCGTGGAACTTCTTTCTGGCCAATCAACGACGTCTTTAGAGATGGAGACTTTTGGTGGTAACCGGTTGCAATCGCGCGATCCAATAAGACCATCAGAAGACGCAGAGCGTCTTCTCGCTTCAACGGAAAACAACAACGTCGCGGCCGTTGCATATTCGTGCTAAATTTAACGTGGTAAATATTATTATTGTTGTTGTTGTTATTATTATACGAATACGTGGCAGAGTACGAGGCAGTTGCAGCACGCATCGATCATCGATACGTCGACAAATGGAGAATGCGAGCGTAGATCAGCTTCGTAAATCAGACATGATCACGAGATCATCGTGGATTCGCGTTGGATTAATTCACGTCAGAGTAAAATCCAGTCACGCCTTGCACGTGCATAAGCACTTTCGTTCCGATTACTATTAAATATTACGCATTTATCGCCCTCTGTTCCCCTACTGTTTCTTTAGCGTGTTTAATTACCGCTTAATCTTCATGACTCGCGACACCGGCGCTCGCTCGTACACGCCGAGCCGCCTGAACTCGGCGTATCGAGCAATGCATTCGTATGCTATTCGTGTTGTGCTCGCTCCAACGAATCCACTTCTCCTTTTGTCGCATTTCATTCCCTCAGCCTTGTACCATTTTATTTGGCGACGCTGCCGACCCTGACGCAAACGTGATTCGTTATGCAGCGTAATGCGAGAATCGTTGCTTTAAGACAATCGCGCAGTCATAACAAACACGAGTCGAATTATTTTTCGAGATCCTATATTGCTTTCGTCATTCCGTTATATCAAGAATTCGATTTTATAAATACAGATCGATTAGACATCACGAGCGAGTTGGAGCGCGCGAGTCGGAGCGTCGCATTTCTTGCCTCCTAACAAACGGGCTTAAACGATTAACTCAAAGTAGAGAAGACACATGCACGCACACATAGAGAGAGAGAGAGAGAGAGAGAGAGAGAGAGAATAGAGAAGCAGAGCTTTCACGTTATACTTTCTGCGAACATATATCTCATATCGTATGTATAATTCTTTTTTATACAGTTTGTCCGACAAGCGCAAAGAAAGAGAGAGAGAGAGAGAGAGAGGGGGGGGGGAAGGGAGTTTCATTATTCTAGAGGATATACGCGCATGCGCAATCCTCTCTTACTCCTCGTTTACCAAAAGAATCGTATAAAACCGCGCGAAAAGGTTCAACATTCGATTGGAGCATAAGAAAGACAGCTGCCGCGGACAAATTAGAAGCAACGATATGTGTCAATGTGTAAAAACGTTCAATTTCATGGGACATCCCACATGCATTCGTCCCACACTTTGTCGCGCTCGGATGACCCGAACCTGGGCCTATTCCCCTTCCCCTCGCTCTTTATCCCGCTCGCCAGGCTCTTGGGGTTTTGTGCAGCTCGTTTCGCGAGTCCCTCGTTTCCTTTTTGTTTCCTCCGTCTGCCATTGCACTCGCCCTGTCCCTCCGTCTCCCTCTGCTCTTTCGTTTCTTTCCCCTCCGCGTCTTTCTCCTTCTTCTTGCTCCCCCCTTCTCGTTCTGTCGTCGTTACGTGAACGTCTGCCTTCCTTCGTATTTCTATTCTATTCTAATTATTGCTGTCCCTTCTCGCCAGGGGATTCGCGTCTATCCTCCGGGGGATGATTTCTTCCCCAAGATGGCGAATGAATAATTTATCATCATTAGCAATCCCGGCATTGTCTACCGCGCACTGTCGGCGCTTCTTTACGACGCGGAATATACCAGCGTGAAATTTATATCGAGATGAAATACCGTCTCTCCGAAGTGCGTCTCTGCGACGTTTCGCTCTCGGACAATCGCGCTCGTCGAAATTGATTTTCGCAAAAGTATCTCGTTCGCGTAATGCGCTGCGACGCCACAATCTGGCCACGCGAGTCTTTACGTGTTTACGCGAACTCGGAGGAGACTCGCCGCTGCACAGAATTGAATTTCCGATTACGCAGCACGCGGCCAGCGCATAACCGAGAAATGGGGGGAACACTCTCGAAGATTGCTCGTTAAATTCGCCGCGAGCCGTTGTTTCGTTCTTAGAAGACACGCGCGTCGATTATCACAGCGGGATGATGCTGCGGTACTCGTGAACGTCGCAGGGATGAACGTTGCAGCGCGTTGGGGGGATTAACATTTAGATGAGCGGGATGCTCGCGCCGCCGCTCCCCGAAGTACAAAGAATTAACATCCCCATAAGCGGCCGTACGTGTTTTTACTGAATCATTCTTATACCCATAAACGTCACCCGTTCCTCCCGGCGCGGGCTCGTGGACGGGAAGTCGGCTCCCCTTTTACCGAGTTCCAAAACACGCCGGCCGGCCGGTTTCGGCGAACCGATAGCGAAAATCCCCGTTTCTCGTCAATATTGATCGTCGTTCTTGCCGCGGAGTCAAAAGGTCCTTCTTGCGCGCGCGAGCGTGCGTGCGCGTCATGAAAAAGCAAACGCGCGCCGCATCGCGCGAGGGTGCTCAAATACGAGCGGGTCGCCCGTACTTGCCAGAGAAGAAGAAAGGATAATGCGGCTATTATATGCGGCCCGCTACGTATACCCGTTCGGCTAAATATTCAGCCGCGGTCCGGGAATCTCCGCGTCGGCCTCGTCTTTGATCGCGCCGCTGAAGAAAGATATCGCGGAAAGCCGCACGCAGCAACGATCCTTTTTCACGCGCGTGCGCGCGCGTCGTACCACTCCCGGTACTCGTCTCGGTCTCTTATCGATCATGATCGACACGTATATACGTGATGACTCGGCAGAGATTCGTGCCGCGGACTCGCGCGTGTACGCGCTGGCGACTGCGCGTTCGCTGTAATCCATGTAGCGTTTAGCGAGGTATAACCGGAGATAGAAGATTAAAGCACAGAGAGAGAGAGAGAGAGAGAGAGAGAGAGAGAGAGGGGGGGGCGGGAAAAAACAGAAGATCCCTTATCTTCTCGAGGTGGAATTGTGAGGGTCGTATCGACGTTACTAATGTCGTGCCCCGGTGCGACCGCCACCGTGGCGATGAAACGAAGGTTCTTTTCTTTTTTTTTTTTTTTTTTTTTGAGCACGACGGAATGCCGACCGGATAATAAAGTACTCCCCGGATTCGTAATTACGGCCGGACGGGTCACGAACTGTCGCTGGCCGGGAACGATTCCGATGTCCCTTCGCTGATTATCCTCCGTGCCGGATCCAGCCTCCGGTCTCCTATGTCTCGCGCGATAGTCATGGTTTATCGTCGAACGCGTGCGGGAGCGAATGTTGGGCGAACGGTACCCGGCAAATGTCTGGCAGCGCGCAGGTCACGCGTGTAGCCGATCCAACGTCGGAAATCATTTCGGAAATCAGGGACCGACGTTATTAACCCATTACCGCCCACCGATCACCGAGCGATGATCGCAGGGCGTTCATTCACCAAGCCAAGGGGAATCGAAAATGAAATTACGCGTGTTGCAATAAGTTTAAATCTTCGGTCAGCGCCTGGCGCGCGCGACAAACTGTTATTGCGCCGCCGTCCCCCCGTCACCATCCTCCCCCCCCCCCCGCACGCCGCCTCGTTTCCGCCGCCTCCACCCATCGAGCGATTAATCAAAGCTGTTTTCTGCAAAAACGCGCCTCGCGTTGGCCTGTCCAGGGGACTTTTTACGGATCGATACATGTATACTCGACTAATATACGGCATATGAGACACGGGGCGAGCGCGGGGCGTTGCGGCGCGTTTACGAGAATCGCGGCGCGACAGTGCGCGTATTCATCCGAGGAGGGATCTTCATCGGAAGGATCTCCACGGAGATGTACGCGAATAGAGTTGCAACGCCTCGGATTAATGCTTCGCTTGAATTCAACGCACGGAGATAACTTAATATTTACCCCGCGTCGATTATTAATGTACAAAGTTCTCGCGTTCTTAATAACGATAAATAACGCTTGGCGTTATGAAAAGTGCACGACGTGCAGATGCGCAAAGAATGGAGAAACGAGACGACGCGTTTGGTTAAAAGATCGCAAGATCGCGACACGGTTTTCACAGAAACGCTTTTCACTACTAAATCATACATTGCGAATAGATGGCGAACGGCAAGCGAGAGGCAAGCGTCTTCATCGTCTACCTCGGCGGAGGACATTCGGCAATGTCTCCGAAATGAGACCGATGCTTCGCTGCATCAAAGCGCCCGCCGTTCCAAATAGATGAGTAGTACGTCTGTCAGCTAACGTAATAACGTAAGGTCCGTTTCTTCATCAAAGACCGCTGCGTGGAACGACGCAGGATTGCGCGATGATTGCGTTCGCCGGTTCGCCGCCGTGCCTATGTATTTCTTGCGCTCGGCAGGTCAGAGGTCACCAGGCTGGTTCCATAGGCGCCCGTTGTTCTCCACAGTCGGTCGCGCTCTGCCTTCTCGTCTAGGAACAAGAACGTACCGCGCGCGCGCGCAAAAAGCACGCACGATTCGGATGGAAGAAGACGGCTGTGCGACCCGACAAGATCGTCCTCGTCATCGGCCGGGTCCCCCGCGATTCTTCCGGGCGAGGGTCACGGGGCAAGGTTTTGTTTAACGGTATCGTCCGTCCGTCGACGATGCTAATACCTCCCGCTACACGATCATTACTCCAGCGCTCGAGACACTGATTGGCTCGTTACGTCACACGATCTTACGCTAATGATCTCAACAAGGCACCGGATATCTCCGATCGGCCGGATCGCTTCGATGGAATGTCGAACGCCGGCCGTCTCGTCGCGGATTCTCCATCGAGAAAACCGAGATCCGATTCTAAGCGCGTCCGCTCGGCGCGTGAAAAACGGCGCGAGACGCCGCCACGGCGGCGGCGGCGGCGGCGTCTCACGGTCGCCGATTATTTACGGTCGGCACGGCGGCATGATCGGTGGAGATATAATTTCGCCCCGAGTGGATCTAATATAAATCTCGAAATTGATTATAAGGCAGCGGGTTTGCGTAGCGAGTAACCAGTCGGGTCGCGGCATACGCGTCGGCCACCCCACTTTGTGCACTCGCGCGGGATTTGCGAGCATCCTAAGAACGTTAAATAAGTTGCTCCCATTTGTCGATCGTAATACACTTACGTAGGGGGATCGGTTATTTCACCGGCGGAAAAATCGGCTGGCATCGGTCTACATTACGAGGGCAGCGCTTTGAGCGAAATGCCACATGCGTCGCGCACGCGCAAGAGGAATCCCGCGGACCGGTTTAGCGAAACGACGCAGGCCCCTAGAGAAAGATAAACCCTTGCTGGTTGTACAATTACAACAAAGTCGAGCGCATTCCGCAATCGCCGGCCGAGTGACGATTTAAGGTAGCTGACAATCATTTCCCGCGCCATTAGTCGTAATTAATCATCCAGTTTTTCCCCTTTCCCTTATCGTTATCTTCCCCTTTTCCTTTTCGGCCGGTCGTAAAGTCGCCCGTTAAGGATTCCCTTGAATTCCGTGATGGATGGGCGCGGATCGTTAGAAGACACTTTCACGCCGGCGATAAAATATACGCGGTACGTCTTTAAAACGCCATAACACACGAAATAATCTTGCGCCGGCCGTTGTTGCGGTTTCGTAGCCGCGGCATAAACGCGCGACCCGCGAATCTCATTTAAGGATCGGCCGAGAGGGCCCGTCACGCGAGAATTTGCCCCGCGTGTCACTGTGCTACTATATTTTATAACAATGAGTAATAAACCTCGGTGATATACGGCCATAGAGCGACTCTTTTTATGCGCGAACGTCGGTCTGCGAGGAGACCGATGTTTAAAGCGGCGGCGGCGGCGGCGGCGGCGGCGAAACGAGAACGCAAGAGGCGGCGGCGGTGCAAGAAAGAGGAGGGCTAATGCAGAAAGGGACGTGGAACTCGCGCACCTACGAAGGTGGAAAAAAATGACGGTTGTCCTGCAGCCATGTTAGTCTGCAAAAATGTTTCGCCGTGCAGGCAGCGCGGCAGCAGCGACGACGATCGCATTTGAATACCGCCTGTCCTTGGCAAGTATTGTCCGCCTTCCTTCTTCTTCCACTTCTTCCACTTCTTCCACCGTATCCTCCCTTCGTCCTCCCGCGCCGCCAACCCCTTCGCTCCCTTCACTTTCCTTTCTCTTACCTCATTATACATATTCATCGCGTAATGCATGCTGCACCACCCCGTTGCACCACCTCAACCGGGCGTTCGAGCACCACGTGCTCGCGCTCGCTAAATTGCAGGCTAAGACCTTCGTTTTGCACATTAGCGAGAAACGGTCGTCTAGCCGCGACCGTTGGCGCCAAGCGATCCGAACGGCCCTATGTGCCGACCAGTGCCACGGCGAAGGGTGAAAGGGAGAAGGGATCGGAATGCGCTACGGCACGATCGCGTACATCAGCCGCGTAACGAAAGATCGTACGACGGAATCTAGTAGGAAGAGACGAGTTCCTCCAGGCTGGCCGGACCGACTGGTTTAGATGCCTTCGGGAGTCCGGAGGCTCGTATTAGGACACCGTGTGTGCGGGATATATATATATATATATACACATAACGAAATCTCTCGGGGGCTGGACGTGCATACCTCCCTCGCGGTCGCGAGAATCGATGTCATCTGTCCGTAACATAAATCGGTGCGATAGCGGACATTTTTCAGCCGAGTGGCGGAGCGGCGGTGCCGGGGCAGGGGAGAGAGGGGTTGAGGGGAGGGGAGGGAAGGAAGATCGTGCGGCTTTGAGACGTCTCGCGCGTTCCTCGCGACTCACCCCGAGATCGCAGGGATGTCGAAGAGATGGAGAAACGCATCGCGGGATGTTGATCCTGCTGATATTTGAAAACAAGAGAGAGAGAGAGAGAGAGAGAGAGGCATATAGGGAGGATCAGTTGTCGGCCGACAAGAGCGCGATTCGTCGAAGAGGAATTCGTTGCGGTCCGAAATGAGATATCCTGCGAGGTGTCCGGCCAAGTCAAAATTTCTCGCGTCCTCGATCGTGACGGAGGTCACGAGTCATGCGGCGTCTCTCGCGCAGGTCCGGCGAGAGACCGCACGATAATTTACGGACGCGCCCGCGAGGACAAAAGTCGCGGCGAAAGAGGGTCACCGAGACGACTGCAACGTGCAATTAGCGCAAATGTAAATAAGAGAACCGCAATTTAGCGCGAGCCGCGCGCATCGTCGCGGCCACGCTCCTCCTCCGCGACGACTCGGCGCGCTCGCGAACTTTATGCGACGCCGATTTTTACGGGGCCCGATGGTAGGAGGAGCGCGCGAGATGGGGCAAGGTGGGCGTGCATACATTTGCTGTCAAACTATGAATCCGCGCGGGACCCGCTCTTATCGCCGCGTCCTGTAATTACACAGTCGAGGTCGCGCCGATATAAAGCACGAACTTAACGCTTCCGATCTTTCGCACGTGCGCGCGCGAGTGCCTTTGAACGACGCGACGGCCGTACAAAGAGCACGAGATTATAGGTACGTGACGTTTCGAAAACCGGCTTGCCCGAGCCTCCCCCGAGATTACGAGCCCTTCGTGCGCCGGCGGTTGCGACAATCTTTCGCACGCAGGAAGGGAGCTCGTCGAGTCGCCAAAGCGGACAAAGTCGCGCTCGCGGCGCTGCGAGATTACGCCGACCGACGTTAAATCGCACGCCAAATCGCAACCATAATCGCAACAACGTTCGCAACAACGTTCGTAACAACGTTCGTTTGCCATGAGTTCTCTTACTCTTCGCAGCATCGAGAAGGCATCGGTCATTTGGTGTCTCGTAACATCGATGTCGCAACGCGATTGCCAGCTACCGCCTTGATAATGATCGAATGAAACCTCGCAGATCTTGCCGATCGAAGAGGAATGATCCTCGAGATGATCCGAGAAAGATTTGGGGAAATTCCCTCACGCACGCTCGTCCGTGCATCGCGCGATGGTTTCGAGGTTTCAGCCGCGCTTTCAATGCGCGCATTGAAGTCACCATCAAAGTCATCACGATAATAATAACGACGTGCGGCCTATTGGAAGCTTAATCGCGGTACAATGCTCCCGGCTCGGTGTCGCTCTATCACGGAACGAAAGAACAAAAGCGGTCAGTCCGCGTCAGTCCTCGTGACAACGAGGGAAGCAGGTATCGGAGGGATGCTTTTATTTGTCGAAAGAGCGAAAGAGTAACTCGCGTCGCGTTCTCGCAGTTCTGCGCCAGAATATATCCCCCCCCCCTCCCCCCTTACGTGGGACACGCGTGTCCGAGACGCGAGACAAGTGGGCAGTTGGGCCCACGGTGCTCCACGATGCGGGAGCACATGGTTAGGCGCGTACACGCGCTAAGGGAGGCCCGGCAACGCGACACATCGGTCCGCGATATAAACATGCGTGTCTTATGGCGCTGCAGTTTACCGCCGCTGTACGGCGCGCGAGTGCCGTGCACGCACACGCGTGCTGCGCGATCGCGCACGGCCGCGCAACGCGAGCGCTCGTGCGCGTGCGCGTGCGCGTGCGCACGCCCGCAACTCGCCTATTGCTGATTGCTGGCCACGCTGCTCCGGGGTGACCGTAGGCAACGGTCTACGTGGGCTCGTTATGGTTTCTCCGGCTCGATAATGTTCGATTGAAATGATCCCCGCCGTAAACCGTGAAATACGTACCAATCATACTCGCCGGGCACACACGGCGGGTATATATTGTGCTCGCGCCCGCGCGCGGGGTCCGCCGGGGCCTTACGACGAGGGGGATTGAGACTTCAGGCGGTCTACGACGAGGTGGAGATATCTCCACGATGATCGCTCCACCGGGCGTGCAATTTGACGTTTAAACCTCGCTTACTGGATATAACGCGGCCCTTCCGATTGAGCCTCGCGGAAAGATAAGCCCTTCGCACAGCTGCTACGGGGGAGTAGATCCTCGAGAGAACGAGAGGAGCGAGCCTCCTCTTCGTGACTTCGCCTCGGTCTTACGATGCTTATCTTACCCCCGCGCGATATGCGCCAAGGTAATGTTTAATAAGGCGCGTTTGCGTTCGCGAAACTGCACCTTCTCCGTGGGCGTGAACGAAACTTGTCGCTATTTCGGTTTATCGGCGAACGAGCCCGGCGCACGATAATTGCCGGCTGCAATGGCTGCGGGATGTCGGACGTGCCGAGGCGAGTAGAAACGGAAAGAATTCGCTCGCGAGCGCGTGCGCGTGCGCGTGCGCGTGCGCGTGCGCGTCTTGCGCCCTCGCGTGTGCCCTCTTACCTCGTCGTTCCCTTTGGATTTTTCTTGGACCCGGCAGAGATATTTGGTATTAATTGCGCGACGGGCATCAGCCGAGAACGCATTTAAAGGCAGCTTCTTGCCTCCAACGTGTAATCATAAGAAGGGACATAAATTACGCGCCTACTCTGCCCACGATGCTAATCGTATTTTAATATCGAGCCTTTTACGGCAACGCGAGATATTCTGCTTGATATGTGGCCGAGAGAAAATCCGAGAGCGGCGACTTGAAGAGATTTAAACGTGAATTATTCAGGCGAGAAGAGAGAGAGAGAGAGAGAGAGAGAGAGAGAGAGAGAGAGAGAGAAGCGGCTGTTATTTTCTAATCCACCCCGGCGCGGCGAGCAAATTGAAAATAAAGGGACTTGGTGCCGAGTCTCACGCTGCTCCCGTGCGGGAGTAGGGGCGGGGACGGGAGGGGGGCGACCAGTTCTCGTTCCTTATAAAATATTCATTACGTATCCTCGCTCGCGGGTCACCGCGAGGCTCCGCAGCCTCGCGAGATCTCGTGAGTTACGCTCCGCTCTCGCGGATTTCGCTCTGCCAGTGGCAGTGGCACTCGATTGATCGACAGTGTATGACAAGCGGGGCACGTGGGGCAGGAGTCCCTCACGCCCGGCCGCTATCTTGCCGGAATAACACGAGGGCCCGGCGTCGTGATTCCGCATAGATGCCGCAAACACGATTCAGGAAGCGGCGGATTCGGTGTCGGCAAAAACGTTGGAAGGCGCGACACGACCGTGAGAGGTGAAACCGCGGTATGCCCGTACGAGACTCCGCGCCGGAGGGGTTAATCCCGTCCCCTCGTCGATTCTCCGCGGTCGGTCCTCCAGGAGACCGCCTGATGCCGCGCGTCGGCGGCAAGGAGGCGCGGGGGAGGCGGGAAGAAAGGAGACACGCGCGCTTCGCTCGCGCGCGGAATGCGATCGTCGCGATCGCGAGCTTTCCAGCCTCGTGAACGCGCATCTGCTTAGAGGTGACGGGAAGCGAGCGATTTACGCGAAGGATATTAAGGTAGACGAGACCGTGACCAGGAAGTGAAACTCCGTGATCAAATAAACACGCCGCACGGAACGATGATCCATATGCGCTCCGTCGAGACGGTGAACCGACGTTCGCGACGTGCGATGCGAGCTACGCGAGTGCGTGTACGCACCTCGCGTTCGCCCAGCTCGTTGGCGACACGTTGGCGACGATGAGGGAAGAAAACCGACGGACTTGCGATCAGAGCGATCCACGAGGCGGTCATTTGTTCGGCTGGAATTACAGCGCGAAGGAGTCGAGCCGGAAATGAAATGGCGTGTGCCACCCTCCGTCGAATGTCGAATCGAACTGCGCGCTGTACGCCAACACGTGGCTTTTTCACCTACGGTCGTCCGTAACCTTCTCATAACCGGCGCGTTGTTCACTCGCCAAGAGGGAAGAGTCCTCCAATAATGGCTCAATTAAGCCGCCGTGATCCATTCCGGCAACTGCCTGTGCCGCCGCGGATCGAACGCAGAGAATCGGAGAGAATCCGGCAGCGCCGGAAGGTGCACGCGCCTCGAAACTTCATCCGTTCCATCCCACGATTCGAGAGTCGTAATTGACCAGCACTACCGCCTACACCTACGGACGCACTCGGAGCACATCCCGAGATACATTTATATCAGATGCACAATATTCATCGGGGCAGTTTGATTAGCTCGGCGCGCATCTTCAGCGTTGAGCGAGCCGCATCGGAGGCGCCTCGCGTGATGCAGACTGCATCCGAGCTGAGATCGGCTTGCTCGCGTGCGGCCCTCGATCCAACGTAATCGAGCTGCTCCACTTCTCGCGAGATCGCGCCGAGGGCGCGAGGGGTCGGCGGGGTGGAGAGGATGCATCCCGCGAAGGCGGGATCCCTTTACGGGAGATGAGGATGCAGTGGTGAGCGTGTGGTAGGTGGAGGATGAAGTTCACGAGGTCAGATCGAACGGAGGAGCCTAATGCGAATGATGATCAGCGCCGAGCTATCATGCTCGGCTGAGAGGAGGGGGAGGGCAATCAGAGGGTGGAGCGGGAGCGATTCGTCAAGATCTGTCGCGGGCGGCCATCGATGATGCCGTCTCGCAAATCGTGAAGCCGAAACGGTTGATGCCAGCATCAGCTCGCATCAGCCTGTACGCTCTCACTTTCGCGCTTTGAACCGCGCTCAAGATTCGGTATAACGTATTTTTGCGACCGGAAGGCACCGAAGCGGAAAGGCGGAAAGCAGACGAGGTCTATTGCGCGGAAGCGTTGAACATACACCGCTGTCCACGCGAACCGGATACGCGGATGATACCTGAAAGACGATGGTTTGAGGTAGGTAGAAAGTCTCCGAACGCGTCTGCAATCTGTTGGTCGCGTAACGCGAGTTCGAGCGCGAGTCCCGCATTATCCGCGTTAGACGATCCATCGACGTAAGTAATCCACCTTACGTAAGCACGACTGGTAACACCTGCAGGTTTGCTTGAAAAAGTGCACTTGCGATCAATTATGTCATTGCCGCGGCGCAAACAGTCCACGGCTTTTCTCTTGCTTCACTCCGCAAGAGTGTGAATCTTTGAACAGACGTCCGGCTCGAAGAGACGGAGTCAAGTTGTACGGCCGTCTTAATCCTGTTACAACGAACAACTGTCATCTATCGCGTAAGATACTGTCGAGGCGAATTCATTAATGAGTATAATAGAAAGAGAAAGCTGGCAGATGTTCTTTTTATAATGCCTCCCTGCTTCTTTACCTCAGCGCTCTGATATTAATTCCCGAGAGAGCGCGCGGAAAGTTGAAACGTTCGCAGACGACGCAGCGACGAGAAGCCAATCATTGACAGATTGAAAGGGAATTAAAGGAAGATTCTTCCCGTGACAGGGAAGATTATTCAGACAAGAGAGTATGTAGAAAACGTGCTTAAGATCCGACTCATTTGCCTCGCCAGCCGCGCGGCTGCTCGCGCCGGCTTAAGTCTGACTTATTCCATCTCCGGCCAATCTGAACGTCTCGAGAGAAGCGAGAGGAACAAGAGCCTCTTTATGTAATCCGCGCAAGGCTGCCCAATCAATCCCACGCAATAAAATCGAGGACGTCGGGGAACTGTCCCGTCTCCCGGGACTCGCTGGGATTGTAACCGCGCGATATACCGCGGGATTTGCCACATCAGTCCGAGGATTGCTGTTACGTCAGCGGCTTGCACGCTCGCACGTGCAATTTATAACTCCCACTTGTGCTTTCCGTGAGTACGAGATCAAGACGAATCGCGCCTCGTCCTCTCCTCCGCTTAACCTCCAGCCGAGGCGCCGCGGTTGACCGTGCTTAATAGTTTCCACTTCGGGAGATAGAGAGAAAGACAGCGGGAGAGGAAGAGGAGAAACGGAAAGAGGAAGATCGAGGGAGGAAGATGGCAGAGGAGATAGAGATAGAGATAGAGAGAGAGAGAGAGAGAGAGAGAGAGAGAGAGAGGGATAGCCTCCGTCCTGAGGCTAAGCTATAAATCGCATCGCGGAGTTTATCAGAGTGGGATATTCGTCGGGAGAGTACCGAGGGTACTCTCTTCCTCTTCTCCTGGGAATAAAAGAAGCACAGCGGAGGCGAAAAAAGGAACAGGCCGAAGAAGACGATCGAGAATTCAGACCCGGGTTTGCCGACCGGAGCGCTCACTGACCCTTGACGGCACCAGCACCGAGGCGGACGTCACGAGAAACCTTTACCTTCGTTACCTTGGTAGTATTTAAGGATCTCCCCGTCGGCGCGCCATATATACAGCAATGCAGGTGTACTTAGATCTTTATCCGACGTTGCCCGTCATGAGGGGATACTCCACTGAACCTGAAACCCTCCCGAGAGCCATTATCGGTGCGCGAGATACCTCCTCCGTGGAGAATTGCCTGTGAAATTGTAGCCTGCGCCCTAAGTATGGTGTAATAAGAAACGGCGAGCGCCGTTTCGTATTAGAATATTCGATCGCGGGCCGGCGCGGCTCGCGCGGTCATTGAAAATTCGATTGTTACGCGATCATTGGCGGCGCGATCGCCGAATGCCGTTTCCGCGCGTGTAACGAGCGCGCGTGTAGATACAGTGCCGGGGACCGGTTGGGCCTCATGGCTGATGCTCAAAGTGCAGCCGGTACATCGATGCCCCGGATTTGATCGAGACTTCAGTACCGGCGAACTCGCTTACCCGTTATTCGGTCTCGTCACTTTCCTTTAAAGACCACCGAAAGTTCGTAGTCGCAGCGGCGAACGCAGCGGAGATCTTTTCGCCGTGCCATTTATCACGATGTTCCCTTCTCCGATGTCTCCCCGAGATCGGATCCGATCGGTACTGATAACGGTACATCACGACGGAACGCACGCACGTGTAAAAGTATCCGCGCCCATTATTTAAGCGCGCGTCACCGGCGCACCCGCGGCACAACGCGGTAACGCCGCGTTTATCGGCGGGCCGGTTCCAGCACATGTGAACCAATTAATTTCTAGAGCTGGCAGAAAGTTAATTACGTTATCGGTCATTACGAGACATTGTTGCAAAATGCGCTCGGAGCGAGCGACTCCCGCCTCGAGCAGCGAGATAACAGCCGCCCGTCACGGCCTACCAATGGCCGCCGAGGATGATAATACTAATTGTACAATATATCATGCAAGTCACGAATATCGTTGGCCGACGTCTTATTCGTGTTGCACGAGCTTACGAAGCGTTTCCTCAATATTCACGCCGATCACAGGAAAGACGTAGCGACGAAATGTTGCCGGTGCCGGTTCTCGGCGTATCCCTCGCTATCATCAGCCGCTCCATTGTAAATATCCCATACGCTGACATAGAATATCTTGCTAGAGAGTATTTTTCGTGGAAGAAACACCTATCCGCATAAAGTTCCTTCCACGAGTGAACAAAGGAGACGTTACGTCAGGCCTTTGTCGAGTGTGCCGGTACGATCATGAGCGAATCGTTGACTCTTCGAAGATGTTCTCTTCTCTCTCAAGATCGCAGGCAACTAATGGCATGGTGCATTTGAAAATTGCCGATTGCGAGCAACGGAGAGCGGAATATCTTCGGAATCGTGATCGTAAAGATATCAGAACGACGAGATCTTGATAATAAAGAGATCGGATCAGATTCTTTGTCAATCAGAGGAACCGCTTTTCCTTCTCAGAGGCTGAGTTGGATGCGGCGGAAGGATTCCATTCCATGAAATTTTTCATTCCGAATTTTTCCCTACTGCTTTTGCAAGAGGAAACTACGCATCAATATCGATCGTTCAATCCGTTCTCGCGATCCGTTTTCGATATGCAGAACACGCGAGGACTGCGAGTTAAAAAAGAGTTGAGTAGAAATATCGTTGAAATATCGTAAGATATCCTCCCAAATAACGCGCCTGGCTAATCTGTCCAGGAAAGAGAGCGTTGATGCCGCAATCGGCTGCGGACGCTTCAATCACAAAGCGGATTCTAGAGAAGAGTGAGGTAAAGGGTAGCGATATATCAATATCAGCAATATCAACAACAGAAACAATCAGATTTATCGTTGTTGGATCAGAGATCGTTGCTGCTTTCAATGCGAATGCAGATTTAAGTGTCCTGCCATGACGTCCTGAGATGAACGATCAACGATCAACGACTTGCGTTGCGACGCGTTGCCGAATACCTCGAGATCGCGATGATACTTGTCGCGGCGCATGTTGTTGCTTCCAACGCCGCGGCCTGGCCAGGAAAATGGCTGGTTGTGCGTGCAGACAATCCCGCGAGGATTTATAACTTGATTACATAAGCTCATGATGGACAATATCGCGCCGTTTATGAATTTTTCGTGCCTTTCGAGATCTCGAGGCTGGATAACGAGGTGCCAAGTTTCATAAGCACATCTTCGCTTATCGACCGGCCGCATCATTCGATACAGTCGTGTGTTGGTGTATAGCTACGTACACGAGCTACGGCTGCGAATAGCTCGTTGGAGAAACCGTCTAAACCGTCTTATCAACCTTCATCGGATAATATCGGTGCCTGAACCTGAACGTAATGTTTATGAGCAACGCTCCACGAGATCGTGGCAGCGTGGGGTCGGCCCCGCTGAACCGTACGCGGAATTTCAGATTTAGACGCGGCCATCGACAACGCGCCCGGGACAACCTTCGTTGTCGCTCTATTCGATCCGCATTCGTTACCGCGTTTCTTAATATTCGCAATATACGCTAAACGCTATCTGCGTTGAGATAGCGCTAGGCGAAAAGCTAGCAATCTCAAGCAGACACCGTGCCTTGACGTTTCAGTAACGCGTCCAATAACGCGTCGGATAGAGTGCGATAGAGTTGTCGTATTGTCGCAGGTTGTCACTAATCGGTCATCTGGGAGGTTCTTTTCTCGTTCTCTCAGCAGGCAGCTGAGTTCCTCTCGCCAAATAATTTCTCACTATTGCATAATACGCTTAGAATTAGGAACGCCAAACTCCGTCAGCTCCGAATGATGCAGTGTGATGCATTGTACGTAACACGGGGATGTCGATCGCAGCTGCGTTAACGGGGGATGTTATCGCCATACGCGATGGGATATAAAATCAAAATTGACCTACTATCAACGAATACCTAGTGTCTTAATTAAAGCGCATGGTATCGTATGTTAAATTACCAAGATTATTGTTCCGTTGAGCGTAAAAATATATAACGGTTCAGGTATCTTCTCATCCTTAATTAATGACATTACGAGCATTAATTAACCGCGCGTCTATTGTGCGATTGCAAAATTGATCGTGCGAATGCCGGCATTGATAAAGCTGCGATATGACGTGACCGCCTTTTACGGAGCAGACGCATTCGTCGTACGCACACCGACGCAGGATATCGCACGCGCGGCGCGCATTCTATGCGTTGAATGAGATAGTCGAATGAGAGAGAGAGAGAGAGAGAGAGAGAGAGAGAGAGAGAGAGAGAGAGAGAGAGTACATTGGCAGTGAAATTTACCGATACGCGCAACGTTCCCGCATTTCGCGAAGCGCGAATGCTCTAAAGGCGGCGGACGCGTCGCTGGCGGTGGATGCTGCTTGCTCGCTCACGCACGACGCGGGCATGTAAGATTTTCCCGCTCGCTATCGCGACACGCGTATCTGCACGCGCAGGATCAGGCGGGACCCTGGGCGAATGACGTCAGCGGGGTTTATCGGAAGAACAAACAAGCTTAATAATCGCGCGGAGGTGCGTCCGGTGCGAGCGGTCGAGCCGACATTGTCGAAAGCTGACCGGATGGCGTCGATAAGGTAGAACTTTATCGCGGATTCCAATACGTCCGATAAACATTCGAGTATGAGAAGAAGAGCCTGATTGCGAAGGGGAAAATCTTGTATCGAGATTCTCGCACGTAGCCTACGTAGCCACGTAGGAACGAGAGGCCAAGGGAGACTGGAGATGTCTGGGGGAGGGTGGAGGGTGGAAGGGCCCGGCCAGCGAGCGAAGGTGATTCATTAGTCGTACAACACGGAAGTGTTTGGACCAGGCGGATTCCCGACATGTTCCCGGTGCGTACGTGTGCACGGTGCGGGCGTGTGCGTGTCCGCGCGCCGTGCAGGGACCTCCGGGACCAAAGCGGGGCTCTCTTATGGGCCGTGGGCCTTATTATGCGCGACGGGGGCCTCTCGAACGAGCCGGGCGTTTCGGCCGATCCCTCCGCGTTCTCGGCTTTAAAAGGCAGGATATATTGCGATAATTCTTTCCGTTCGTTCGATCACGCGGACCGGATCGCTCGCCTTAAACACCGCGTCGTTGCTCCTCTTTCCTCCGGATCGGAGTCATCCACCTCGCCGCGAGAGGTACCCCGCGGGTGAAGCGGATGTGGGGGTCGAGCACGGGGCTGCCGAGGGCTTCTTAATACCGCGCCGCGGCCCGTTACCCCCTGTAGCTAATCTAGAATTTATGTCGCCTGTAACTTAGCAAGGCGCGCTTTATTACGTCCGGAATATGAGAATTTCATCTGCCGCGTGATCCCGCGAGACGATGTCGAATGGGTAACTTGATACAGCTCGTGACGCGAATTCATGGTCGCGTTAGGATACCATCCAGTTCCATTAGCCGTTCGCGATATCGAGTTTTACTTCGTACTTGGTAGCGAGGAGCCTCGTTAAAGGCTCGCCCGCGACGAGCCTTAAATTTTCCCAACGAACGTCGCTGATGTCGAAAAGTCTTTAGCCGCAGACATCTCGCGCGCATGCACGAGTGGTCTAACTGCTCGCGTTATTGGAAACAACCTTAATCGAGATATCGAGATATCGATTTACGAATCTTATAGAAAAATCACGCGCATAACGATAGAAATGGAATCGCTGGGGTCTTCCTTCGAAGACCTTTTTTTCGATTTTTCCGCAAAGACGACTATTACGGGTCCATCCGCATCGAACTGCATGTCGGAGACTGAGATTGCCGACAGTTGAGATGGATCGAGATGGATCAAGCTGCATTGTTGACTGCTCGAATCCCAATCTCGGACGCATAGGACACGGGCTGACACGGGCTTTAGCGCTACCAAGTGTGTCTCAGACTCCGTCCGAGCGTCCATTAGCGATCAATCGCGCGCGGTCTTCTCACGCAGCGCGTGGACCGCGAATTCTGCAGATTGCATCTGCTTCCTGGTTCGCGTCCGCTCATTCTCCGCCTGCCGGTCAAACGGCATCCCGTCGGTATAATCCGGAGAATCCGCCGGTCTTCCGCCAGCAGATTACGGCGATGACGCCGGGTGAAATAGGTCTCCGGGATGCTCATCGCGCGCCGATGAAGCCTCGCTCGAGCGGACGGACGTCTGCCTGCCTGTTTTCCGGCGCGATCGCTCAGCGTTGGCGGCGGCAGCGGCGAATAATAGCCGGCTGATCGCGCCGCTTATCGCACGCGGAAACTTCCGAGGCCAGGCTCGCGTGAACGATCTTAATTGCCCGGGTCGTTAGCTAAGCTAAGCTCGAGTGAGACGTCGATCTCGCGCGAGCGTTACCATTTCCCGCCGTTGTCGGCCTCGCGCGTCCTTTACGGTGCGATGCGATCGTCGATACGATCGACCGGCGATTATTCGCGTACGCCGAGGAACCGCTTAAAGCTTAAAGCGAGGACCGATTAATTGTCGCGATGGCCGAGTGGACAAGTGAAATATCGGCGGCATTAACGCCTCCGTGCGCGATGCACGGCGTTGCGGAGATTATATACGCGGACCTTCGCGCGCCGGCAAGCTCTCGCTGGCAGCGTGACGAGTCGCAAGTCATTCGGCATTCCTGTTACGGCTCCGCGAGTCGCTCGCCCCTCGCCTTCTCTTAGCGGTCCTTTTAGCCGGCAGCCAGCCTTAGTCCCAAAAGGACCGAAACGCGGATCCGGTCCCGGCCGAGCGCTCGCGCGCGTGCGCTCACGTACGAGGGCTCGACCACAGGAGGAGCGATGCGAAATACGGGGAACACGCTCGTACCTTGCCACGAGAAGCCGGCAATATCGCGACAGTTATTGTCGCATGGGAACAATACGCGCGCGCGCGCGCGCGCGTGGACCAAGGTGGCGAGGTGAAGTGTTTTCCGCTAAGCACGCACGGGAGCGAAATACCATGGCAAAAACAAGCCCGATGGACTTCTCTAACTGTTTAACGACTCGGGTATTCGGGTTCCGTTACGCGATTGGATGCGATCGGACATTACATTACATCTCTTGCCGTAACGCACTAAATATACCTCGTCCTCGTCGATATCATTATATCGGCGCGTTCTTCAAACGATGCATAATGCATCGTATCGTTAATTTATTGATCAATTATCCCCGATGGCTTCCTTATGATTCGGATGATTTGCTGCACGGCGTGCAACTGCGGTTTTGCGATTTCTACTCGAATCGCGTCGAATCACCGATACCTGCACGGTTTGGACACAGCTAAGTCTCTCGCGCGTTGATCGACCACGTTGAAACATTCTCGATCCTTCTCGCGTTCCACCTCGCGTTCATCGAGGGAATAATCCTACGAGATGGGATGGGAGGGAGTAGTTCTACGGGAAGGGGGGAATTTCCTCCCTTAGGAATAGAGATTGCTACAGTTTCGACATCTTACCGACGACACTGCCGCTTAAGCTCCCGCCGAATGCTGCTGCGCGTACGGATGAAGCGCAACGCGCCGCTGCCGAGCGAGCTCGCGCGTTTCTCCCCTTTCTCGAAGGTTGACAGCCACTGATCCGGCTGCAGGCCGTGCTGCACATTGTCGTCCATGTCGGTCCGTACGGCCTGGATCAGCACGCCGGAAGCACGCCGCCACGCCGGGCTCGTCCTGCCGCGGTCCCTCGGGATTCAATCGCGCAGCATCCGGTCGTCGAGCGCGAGACGGCATTCGCTCGCACCGATCGCGGCTCACCGATCACCGCTCGGCGATCGGCGCTTCACGGCGGTGTGCAGCAGCCTTTAACCTCTAACGGATCGGTCAAGCTTGCCGTCGACCGTCTTGCCCGAGTACGCTTCGCGTAGAAGAGCGAAGCGCCGCCGACAACGCTGATTCTCTCGACAATGATGCTCCTCTGCCCGTCTCCGCGTCCCGCTAATCAATTCATCCTCCCCCCCCCGCTTGAAGAAAGCGCCGGGTCGAGGCGACCCATCCGTCAGCAATTACACGGATTCAACGACATTCTCAGGGCACTGTGGGTCGTAAAGATGAGGAGGTCCGCTCATCGAGCGACTCCGCTGCTTATATTGCTTATGAGCGCGATCAACCACGCCGTCTCGATTACGCAACGAGCGTCCTCGCGCGGACGATGTCCGCGGATCAAAAGTTCGAGATGCTGCTGGAAAGGTCCTCGCTCGCTGTATCTGTATTCACGTTTCACCCAAGACTCTTCTGTCCCCTCTCGATCCTTCTCCGTCCGTTTGAGAGCCAAATCGCTGGAATCGCTGACGCGAGTTACATCCCCCACAAACGTTTCTCACTGGATCACGTGTCCGTGATACGCACTCGGCGGGGTCGCGTTGCAGTTCATTCCACTATCTACGATCCCGACCTCTGCGCGGAACTCTGTTCCGTTCGAAGGAACCGTCCACGGAGAGGAGCATCGCCGCGGGCTTTCCTCAGCGTTTCCACGATCTCGCGTCACAGTCGATGATTCCAACAGACTTGAAGCTCATTCGAGCTCATCCCGGCGGCGCTTTCCCGATTAGCGGAGCGACCGGTTCATCGTTCGCCGTCGACAGGAGCGGCAAGGACGCTGGTTCTTCGTGCTGGTAATTCGTAATCCCTCCGCTGCGAATGGATTTACACGCCGCACAACGCTCGCGATCGCCAGCGCGCAATCGAACTGCGGGACCTGCGTTCTTCCGCGGAAAGGCAACGAAGCAACGCAACCGGCCGCTCGTTCGCGCCGGTTTACCGTTCGCGTACGCGGTACCAGGAGCAAATGTGGCCTGCAGTGGTAGCGCTCTGAAGCGACACCTGTGAAGAGACGCTACCCTCTTCCTCTTCTTGCCGAGCCTTCGCTGGCTGGACGCCCTCCCGAGCCACTCTCTTTCTCTCCTCCTCCCCTTCCTTTCTTCTCCTGGCGTCTTGGCGTCTTTCCCGCTCTCCTCGTGATAACAATGAGATTACGAGCGCTCCGCTGTCGATAATGGCGGCGATAGAGAAATCGGGCGCGCGCGCGCACGCACACCGCGCGATGTGATTTAACAATCAGCCTGGAGGATCGATCGATCGATCGAAAGCCTCTCTCGCGAACGAGTCAATTAATAGCGTGACTCGTCCTCCCCGCGGATCTTAATTCGCTGTACGTCCGTGTGTCCGCGGGCGCGCTTTGAGCTCGGTGTCGCGCGCGAAGCGCGTTAATAATAACGACGTAACAAACGCACTGACGATCAGCCCGCGCCCCGGTCGTACAGAAATGCGCATTTCGCCGGTAATTGCATCCTACGTATTTGGAGAGACGTCGTTAAGCCGAGAAGTATTATGAAAAAAAGGCGCGACGGGAAAAGAAACCTAATGGCTATGAGTTCGCTCGAGACATCGAGTCACGGCCAAGTAATAAAAGCACGTAGGGCCCGCCGCGGCGCGCCGAGAGGAACTGCCCGGTATTCTCTCTCCTCTCTTCGGCTCTCCTCTCCGAGGCCTCTCGGGGCCCGGAGTCGCTTCGGGTTGGCTCTCTTGCTCCACGGTCCTCCTCGGTCCTCGTCGGATAACGCCGCGTGTTCCTCTACCCGTACCCCGATTATCACGTCGCCCCGACAATAACAGCGACGCAGGTAACGAGCCTGGCCTCCTACCCGGATCTCAATCACGCCTCGACGCATCCTAGACTTCATCGAGCCGTGGAAGACTCTCCGAGATATCGCCGAGAAACGGCCGTTCTCCCCTTCGGATGCGCCCTAAATGGCTCCTGGATTTTTAGATCGGATCTCGGAGATGGATTTTCAGGGGCTGGAACGCGCGGACGTATCCGACCAACTTGATTATAATTATCGTGCGATTCGCGCTCCACGCGGAGAAGAACCGGAGCGCGGGAGGGGGAGAGAGAGCAGCAGCGCCTTATTAATCACCGCGATTATTCATCGATTTCAGAAAGGATCTCCGGCCTTATTTATTATTATTATTATTATTATTATTATTATTATTATTATTTATCGTAGTCTATTGTCCGCGTCCGGGAGAAGAGAGAGAGAGGGGGGGGAGGCGGGCGGGGAGAGCGCAACATCAATCATCGGCATGTTTTATCTGATTTTTGCGCTTTCGCATCGCGACGTGGAAGAGTTACGGTTGGTTTATATACAATTTGCATCGCGATAATATCAAGCGAGTGGCCGGAAACGATAATTCGTTGGGAGGATGAGCTCGACGTCGACTCGTATCTCTTCGCTCTCGCGCTCGCTCGCGTTTTCCTTTTCGACGTGATCCAGCGGGATGCACCTGCGTAATTGCCAGCCCCGTGGTAATAACGTAATGGCAACAATGCGCCGGTAAACAGTACCGAATCGCGAGCGAGACGGTTCCGCCGTGTTACCGCACGTTCGCGCGACGTAAAGTGCAAATGAAGATATGCTTGCCGATTATGCAGCTCACTCGCGCTTAATAACAAAAAGGAAAGTACGCGGGACGGTCGATTATCGATTTCGATGATAGTTGATCGGGAATCCTCGATGTCGCCCACCTCGCGACATTTGTCATTTGGGCTTTTCCTCGGTCCGTTGTCATTATCCCGCAGCATGCGTCGATGCAATGATCGAGATCGCCCGAACAATCTCGGAGCAATCTCGGAAACGGTAGTCAGCTGGCCTCTCTAATCATAAAGCTAAATCATGAAGCCGCAGAGTCGAGAGCGCACTTCCGCATAGGGCATTCCATCAAATTGAAAGCGAGCGAACGATTTCGAGCGCGATTATAAGGGGACGCGTGGGTGCGATTTCTACGCATTATTCTCATTAAATTGGCGAAAAACTGCAAAACGGCCATTTCTAAATCGCATCGATCGAGATACCGTGCACGCAGAGTGCGAGAATCTCTTCCGTTTCCGTCTCCGCGCCGACGAGGACGTCTCGCCCATCGTTGTGCGCGCTGCTTAACGATTCCGAAGCCGCGCGCAAGAAGCGGCGACCGAAGAAAGAGCGAGCGCGTTCGACGGTGAAAACGGATGAGTAACGGCCGACAGCCCTCGAGACTGCGCGAGCACGTTGCGAGTCGATCTCAGGGCCAGCGAGTGTGGCGAACCGTGGCTGCGCGCACGGATGGATCTCGCGTACGGGGAAAGGGTCATGGTCACGAGCAAGGCCGTGCTCGCGATTGTGTGCACGGTGCTTAATGCGGCGGCGGCGGCGGCGGCGGCGGCGGCCTCGCGAGTGCCCGGATGATGGACCCTACGAATTTCTTCTCGCTCGCTCGCCCGCTCCATCGGCGATGAGGACCAATCAGCCCGATCTCGAGCGCGATCCGTTGCCGCGATCGACGTGAACAAATTGAAAGAAAACATCGTTATCCGGTGTTATTTTCAGGAGGCTCAGCGCGCACGCGCGCACGAGCGGTGCCGCGGTAGCGCGGGTGCGCGGCGAAAAATCATCCACGTGATTGCGCGCGTATTGTATATGGAAGTGCATCGTGCGCCGCCCTGCTTCGACTGCTTTATAAGGCCCGCCGCGCGGGATTACCTATTTGATGATAATATCGACTAAATAGCGTTCCCGCGCAGTGGCTCCCCTTCCCTGATGCGGAGCGGCATCATCGCCCGCGAAAAGAAACGCTCATTTGTTAAACGACACCGCGCCGTGCCATTAAACGAGAACGCATTGTTATTACCGCGCGCATACACGCGCGGCATCTCGAAACCCTCCCGAACTGTTTACCCCCGCGGTAACTATATACTAATAATATAACGCGGCGAAAAAGTGTAATGACCCTTTGTGAGGGTAACAGCGTGTTAACATACCTGGCCTGTACGTCCGGCCCGTCATCTTGGCCGCGCTTTTGCAATCAACGCTAAATGTACTCGCGAATTTTTACGAGCGAGTGCTTTCACAGTTCTCGCTCGTGCGGGATACACGAGAGCGCGCTTGAGCTCTCTCTCTCTCTCTCTCTCTCTCTCTTTCGATCAATCAAAAACAAAGGACTCCGCGGGCACGGATGAACGTGTGTTTACGGGCGAATTTATGCAGTCGACTCTCTATCGGCTCATACCGGAAAATACACAAGTCGTTCGCGTGTAAACACAGGCCCGACATTAAACGCGAACAGCAAAGTGGTCGTCTGGTCGCTTAATGACGCCAGTATCATCGAGATTACAGCGTTCGTTGCCAGCGTGAGCACAATATTTTGCTATCGGCACACTTTAGCAACAATTATGTCGTCACCGCGCACGTCATTATTCCCGTGAGCGTCATAATGGCGGGCACCGTTTACTTTTTGTTAGAAAACGACGAGCGAGGCGCCGCGGCCAAGCGCATCTCCTCGAGAAAGACAGAGAGAGAGAGAGAGAGAGAGAGAGAGAGGGAGGGAGAGAGAGAGAGGGCTCGGGTTAAAAAGGGTCGCGCGGTGCTTTTGTCCGAGAGTGAGTCGTCCGTATACGAACGGAGGAGGCAGCTCTAGCTCTGCTCTATTGAATCGCGGGATGTAATTATGCGGAGTCGTGGAGAGCGCGTATCGATCACCTCGCCGGCGAATGCCTGACAATGGACGGCCGAGGCGGCGGCGGCGGCGGCGGAGGTTCATTAACCGTTCGATTAAAGCGGCATGCACGCTGTCCAGATATCCCGCTGGATGAGAGCTCGCTGTCATCCAGGCTCACTCCCGGTGTACACACCGGGCGGAGCGCTCATTACGCTCATACGCGCTGCGCGCGTATTCTTGCCCGCGAAAATGTGGACGGAGCGCGGGTACACGACGATGCGGAAAGCATGGAAGAACGAGCGAGTTCCAGCGCGGCCAGAGAGTTCTCGCGACGTTGTTTCTAAACAGAGAGCGTAGTAGTGGATGCGATTAGTCGCAACTGACGCGTGTAACGCCGGGTGTATCGGTAATGACCGGCATTGTTGTTGCTCGACGGTGCATTGCCTCGCGCGAGGAATGCGCGAGGTGGAAAGCCGCGATCCGATCGCGATTCCGAGACGATCGAGGGCCGACGAATCACGTTCGATCGATCGATCGGCTGTAGGAAATTAAAAATTCCACCGATCCCCCCGGTAAGGAACCTGGGCGGAGCGTACTAGCCGATCGCGTGCGCAATGCCTTGCTCTCCGAGCGATCTGGCGGAGCGACGTGAAAGCGATTCGAGAAAAGAGAGAAAAAGAGGGAGCTGTCGCCTTTACGCCACCAATGATCGAGCATTTGCGATGCACGCTCGATTGCTCCTCGAAACGCAGCGGAACGCGAAGGAGGAGCGATCAGTCTTCCATCGCGCCTCGTCTCGCGGCTTCCGCCGACACGCGGATGTACATACGCGAGCGCGATGTGGGTCAAGAGGTCTAACTCGAGCGGCCGCGGAAGCGGATAATTTGTAAGCCGCGTCGGTATCGCGTCGCAGCCTTCTCGAACAGTCCACTCTGTGTGGGTATCGTATCCGGGGAACCTCTCGGAGAATGGCGATTAATCGATCGCTCCCGCGGTAGCCGGCGGTTTTAGACATAAAGAAAGGAACCGCGCTGAGATCTGAGGAACACGCGAGACACTCAGGAATCGGAAACGTGAATCAGACGTGCGTCGCGCAGCGTTCCCGTTTCCGCGAAGCTGTTCGCTTTCGACGAGACGCCGCGAGATGCGAGAACGCGTCGCGAGAGGAATCGGAAGCGCGGAATCTCTCTTCTCGCGTCGAATAAATTCCGCCCTAGCAGGTCATGCGCGACCTGCTAGCAGCGTTGGATAGCGCTGAGGCTCGTCGAGGCGAGGAGTAGCACGCGGAACGAACTCGCTCTTCGTCATGTTCGCGAACAAGTTGCACGACACGTCCGCTACCGCGTCGTGAGAGCGCACTTTCGTGGAAAGCAGCGGTCGCTGATAAAATAGCGGCGCGACAGGCGCAACGGCCGACACGTTCCGCCGTATTTCCGACGCCCAGCCAGCCGTGAAATGGAATTATTCAATAAGACGATCCATTTGTTTTTAATTTACGCACCTCGATCCCGGCCGCTTGATCTCCCGCTATCGCGGCGGCTTTATCGCGCACGGCTGCCACTCGCGTATCGCGCCGCGTATCGTTCCCCGCGCGTAATTAACGGCCAATAGCGCGCGACAAATTGCCCCGTTGTATTAACCGCGGCAAGGAGATCATTATGCGGCCCGCGCGCGTTATTAGTTCCGTTACGCGCGTAGTTTCGGCATGCTCTCGCTCAATGCGATAGACACACGTGGGCGGCTCGGTTCCCCGCGCCAGATTTTATGCGTTTTTTACGACCGCCGATCGATTCGATACCGCGCTCTGTATCGCGCGATCGATGAGACGTGGGACGGGAACGTTCCACACCTCCGGGAAGGAGCGTACGAAGCTGTAGAGAGGACCAATTCACCGCTGTATCTAATGTATACTCGGTATACTCGTTGCTCCGGCTCGCGCCAATTCTGCGATTCCATATATCCATATTGGCGTTTCTTCCATCGTCGCATCTCGCTTTCCTCGATCGGAAAGCGTGTTTGCGGGGAAATGAGACCGATGGGCGAAGGAAAGTAACGCGAACACTGAGAGACCTCGATTAAAATATGGCTCGATGTAACGAGAGTTACACGTGCAGCATTGCGCAGACAGAGTCCACCCGCGGTTCGAGGTTTTTTTTATTGCCCTTTTCGACCGGGCAACGAACAGACGAAAGACATTACGGACAAAAGACATTCCTGGACTCATCATGGACTCGTCTTTCACAGTAATTAAGCGATTTAAACGGACGGATGATCGCTCGTCTCTGATTCGCGCTTCCCTGAAGAGCCCTGCGATCGCGCGCGCGTCTCTTCTAACGATCTTCTAACGGCCCTGCCGTTATATTCTTATCGTTAGGAGGAGCTCTGATCTCTGATCCTCGGGAATGAATTAATCATTCTGACGTGTCGCAATCGCGCGACTGATCCGGGCAAATTAATGGACAAGTGGATTCTCGTATAAATTTTTTTTATTCATCATTAACGAACGGGATTGTTGCAGTGGGGGGGGGGGGGAGGCAGCGAGCCAGAGCTGTGTCTCAAACGCGGGCATTATCAGTGATCCGTGCTTGAGAACGCCGCGGCGGGATCGTTAAGTCGCGCAACAAAGGCTATTTTCACGCGGAGGTATGTGACTTCAAAGGGACGAGGCATTTCGAGGCGGTCGCATTGTCGTCCAGCTTGCCTTCAATCTGGCAGCTCCGTAAAGGAGACGAACACGCACTGGAAAAATCACTGGAGCAACTTTCAGCGCGTTCATAGATAAAGCATCCGAGTAGCTTTTAATGCGGATCGACCTTTTAATGTACGTACTGGTGGAGCGGCGCGTAAGGGACGGCCGCGCGCTCGCGAGCAACTTTTGAAGCAACTTTGAAGAGTCATTAGACGGCGCGAGAGAGGCAAAAACCTCTCGGCGCGTCATTTCAAGGGAATGTGATTTCGAAATGAGCGCTCGTCAGCGTGGTCATCGCCATTGATGCCGCAATAATCTCCAGATGAGGACGGCGACGTCGCACGTGCCGTGCGTTCAATTCTTTCGCTATTTGGATGACGCTTTCGTTTCCCGGCACATCCGCATGACGGATGACGCGAGCGTAATCGTTCCGGGCGTTATGCTAACTGGACCTTCATCAACATCCATTACGATCAACATCTCCGATTTATCCGCATTTCTCAAAGTCCGGTTTCACCTCCCACACTCGCCGCCGCCGCCGCCGCCGCCGCCGCCGCCGCCGCCGCGATTGTCTTGTATTCCGATGGAGCGACGTTGAGAAATAGCCGGCTGCGACGATTGCCTGTCGAACGGGGATGTTTTTACGAATGTCGTTTTACGAATGATCCATCTTTCCTTCATTTCGCAGGCATCGCGAGCGCAGGAGCGCGCAAAGCGCGGGATCGCGCGCGGAAATTGCTGAAATTAATACGTGATTGATCACCCAGGCGAGAGGGAAGGAATTCAAATAATACAAGCACGATGATGCCGCGAGTCCCGCTCGCAATGATTGCGAACCCGCTGCTTTCGGCCGAGCGGAATGATGATGCGCGGAATCCTCCAATCTTCCGATTCCAACAGGTTGCGTTTACGCGCGAATGCGAGCTCGCTTCTCCGTTTCCTTCATTTTTCCGGGACTTCCCCGAGCCAACGACCGCTCGATAAAATCGGTCATCGCGTATCGGCGATGAGGATTTATCGCGCAGGAACACGCGCGATATAATATTCCGACGCGCGTTGAGAAGATGGATGCGGGTGTTGCGACAGGTCCTTGCTTCGTTCGCGTATGCAAAAGCTGTCGTTTACGACGCGCGGCATATAGGTAATCGCAAAAGGTTCCATGCAGTTTCTCTCCCTCGCGTGCGCGCGCGTCGATCGTGCACTCGCGTGTGCGAGAATGCGCCGCGCTCGCGCGCGCGCGCGACGTACCTAAGGTTGGGTTAATAAACGTAATGCAACGCCAGCAGAGTGCAGCGTTGCCGGTGCAGCCACCCCCGACGTTGCTTCGAGTTGAAAGAGCGGGGGCGGCAGGGGGCGGGAGAGTAATATACGCGGTGTCTCGCGAGAGACTCGATCATGATCGGCCTCACGATCATGATCGCAACATACGCAACCGCGTGTCGTTGAACAACCCTCCCCTCCCGCCGCCGTGAAGGGTCTCTCTAGCGGTGCGTATCTCCCTCGAGAGCCGAAAGCGCGCGCTTTAACCCCCGTGCTGCTCGCCGACGATCGTGTGTCATCGATATCTCGCAAATAGCCTCGCGCGCGCGCGCATACCGCGCGTAAGTGAAGCGCTCTTTGCGCAGGACCGGCCAGAATCCCATAAAACCCCGCCAACGGTCACCCAAGCTCCGCGGCAATGGCGGCACAGCGGCCGCGCGGATCTCCGAATGCACCTAAGGTCGTTTATCAGATTACATTGAGCCCGATGCGAAAAGTATAGGCGTATCCGAGGAGAGGGCTTAAAAGGATTCGCGTAAACCTGTTCCTCTTACGGCTCTACCGAGTGCCAGCCGCCGTACGTTCCGCACCTGGACACCCCGTACATGCATACGACCTCTTATTCCGAAGTGCTTACACGATCCCGACGTGGCAATTTCGCGTAAGCGTGTATCGCCGATACTCGGCCGTTTCGGCCGAAACGCGAGATGGAAGACGGAGAATGTCCTGCATCCTGCGTCACGCTTGTCAGGCGTTTTTTAATTACCGGCTCCGCGGCTGTACGCGTGACGCGTGACGCAAACGAAAGCGCTGGGAATATTATCCCGATCTTGCTTGTTCTCTTTAACACAACGACAACTGGCTAACTCCGCTCGCGGTTTTCTTAGAAAATAACGGGATTGGGATAATTACGGCATGCGGCATGTTTATGCTCGAGCGGTCGTTCTCAGGGCGAAAGATAAAACAATCGAGCATTGAGGGAGAGAGCATCGAGGCCGGTGAGATATTTCGTATCGGAATAGCAGAGATAAACCGAGCAGAGGTGTAACTCCAGCGTCGCGCATTCTTAGAATCGCGAATACCACGGCGGGAATTCTCTCTTCATCAATCATCAAGTTTTTCACCCTCGCTCGTGTTCCTGCGCGCGGTCCAATAGCGTCCGTGAGAAAAATGCAAGACCATTCGTAAAACCGCCACGAGGTACAGCTATATCAATCTCCCCCGCATTCAGCCGCATTCGTACGCCGCGATGCGTGTCGATTAACCGATTATGAGTCGCCGCCGCCGTCGCCGACGCGAAATCGCGCTCGAAATGAGCGCATGTTCCACGCGCATGCGCGCGCCTGGAACAGAAACTTTAATCGGCTCGCGCGAGGACGATCAATCCAGTCGGATGAACGGCGGGAGAGGGAGAGGAGAGAGAGGATCGCGCATATCCGCGGATATCCGCGGATGCGGATGCCTAGAATTCTCCTTCGCCGTCCTTCGCGGAGATGGAAAGCTTCCCCTGCATAATGCAAGCCGGGTGAGCGGCTCCGTCGTCGGTCGGTTTATCGGCCTGTCAAGTACCGACACGGCCGGTTGACAGATCCCTTCATGGCGACGGTGCACGCGACGTGCCCTCCTCATTCTTCCTCTCGTCGCGCTCGTCGCGCTCGCTGTGAAGGCCGCGGCGCTCGGTCCTCCACTTTTGCGCGATCTGCGCGATACCTCGCGCATGCGCGAGCCTGCGTCATTATCGCGATTTTGTCAGACGACGAGCCGAGGCTCGCTTAACCGCAACTACGTGTTTGCGTACTCGTTTGCCTGTCTTTCTCTTGCACGCGCGTACGACGATTCCGTACTCTTTCCTCAAAGTCGGAGCATTTCTATTGTGCGCGGACAAAATACTACCTTGCTTCTCTAACACGTGACGTAACGGGACGCGTGCACGCGTTGAGTGAACAACGGATACGAGGGTATCCTCGAGAGTCTCTCGCGCTCTTCCGGCACCTTCCATTCGCAAATGCTCGAAAGCGCGCGAGATGTATTTTAGAAAAATACGCCTAGTTGCAAACGAGGGAGCGGGCAGATCTGCCTGAGATAGCAGGGTGACTGAGTACATCTGCGATGTACTCCTCGCGACAATGTCGGACATCTCGGATCGAGATTCGCGTCTCGTGGTCGTGACAAGAGACTTTACTCCATCGTGTTCCTCGAAGGAGAGGATCGAGGTTACGCGATGGACCGTGCGTTCTCGCGATGCGGTTGCCTGAATAAGGCAACCAAATAACGAAGAAAGGGAACGAACGTGTCACCAATAAAGGAACCGGGAGATGCCACGGTCTCCGGTAACCTTGGAACGTTCGCGTAAGGGTCGCGGGGAAAGCGCATAAGCCCCGAATACGAATGAACAATCGCTTTGTTGAGGCGGTGATTTATGGGTCCTTATGGGGAGCACGGCGACGCCGAGTATCCAGCATCCCGGGATCTCGCTCCGCTTCCGGGGTGTCGTGAATCAAACGCAACCGACGCGATTATGCGACCTGCCACATGGGCCACGTGAGATAACTTGTCGCGATTTCAAGACGAACGCGCTTTCGCTATCGCGCCGAGGGAACTCTGATACTTTTAGACGTCGCGGCTTCTCTGTCGATCGTGGCCGGAGAAACTCGATATAAATGTGACGTCGAGGTAGGATGTTTGCGAGATAGGATTCGCGTCGACTTGATTTCCAGCGTTTCCAGCAAACTCATGTCTCAAAATCAGCGACGACGTTGCGCAAAAATATTACGATACGGCCAAAACTCCGGAGCGTTCTCTGTCTCTTAAACGTTACTTAATCGGGGACAATCGGCCGGTTAATAAATAGCGAGAAGTTCGATTAAATAACCGGTTACAAGCCGGCCACGGTAAAAACCGGTTTGAGAAAGCCCACGTAAGCACCAAATTCGAAGGAACGTTTCGTTCATAGGTCGCGACGATCTCGTGCGAATGTTTTGTCTCGTCACGTTTCGTAGGAGGGCTTCTCGAATACGCGGGACGTCTCGGGTTGGGCACCGGGACAGTTTATGGCCCATCATAATGCGGTTTAAACGGCTTAAACGCGGTTGTTGTTCTCTTGTGCCGCGATACGGATTTATTCCGGCTACCTGGCCGCCAGACGACGACCGATTACTTCCACCGTCGTTTCGTCACACGGAAATAGTCCTTGGAATCCTCCGGCTGGACCCTTTCACGTCCGCTTCGAAAGCCATAAAACTTCAATGGCACCGCCGTTGATCGGTGCACCTCCCCCTTCCTTCCCCGCGCGTTTATTCTTTCCCTCGCGTCGCATTCGCGAACGGCGAACGGCGGGACGTTCCGAGTACGGGGTACTCGGAGGAGACAAATAAAAGCAATCGCATCCACACGCCGCTGATCAGGCGCGCACGTGGGTGCTCTCGCGGGCTCGGTGCGCGATCGTTGAAAACTTGATAGCCGGAAATACCACGGTCTCGTTAGCAGCCACCGATCCGAGCGATCCGAGTGTGGGCGCCGGTCGGAGGTCGTCGATCGTCGATCTTGGAGCGGCAGGAGGAACGATCGACGCGGGACAATTAGCGATCGCCTCGGCGTTCCTCTCGCGGCGCGGTTCTCGGCAGGCACGTTGCGGGAAATCGCGCGAGAGAAAAGAGGCGAGAGATCGGCACACGGCGTTTGACGAGAACCGCGGCGCGCGTCGTGGGCGTCGATCGTGCCGTGGAGCGATCGCGAGACGATCCCCGGATCACGCTCGGGACCGGCCTGGAACGAATCGGTCTCGCCGACCGCTCTCCCGCAAGGGACGCGCGGTGCGGGGCGCGTGGAAGCGTGCGCTCGCAGTTTCTACTATTCCCACGCCCACCATGAGCGGCCACGAGACCGCAGAGAGGTCCGTAGCCATCGCTAACCACTGACATTACGCCTGAAAAAGCCGGCCGTGAGCCGATTCCATCGTCTCTTGCTTCCCGGCCGCTTCGAGAGCCGCCTCGGGACGCCGCCGTGGCGGCACTAAAGTCCTTCGTTATACGGTGACCCCCGCCAATATGCTGATCCCTGCGCCGTCGACGTCGAATTCGATGCCGCCGGCACACCTCGCGGCCGCGGGCGGCCGTTTACGCGCGAAAACGCTGGAATATTGTAATTGAAACGGCGCGCAGGTAATCTCGCAGGAAACATCGGATTATCGGACGCTCGGATTGGCGGACGTCGCGCCAATTCGCGGCTGCTCGCGGCTATCCGCGCGTGAGAATCCCGGCTGACTTTTGCCGCGAGATTAAGTCACGCGTGTGCCATACCGTAAAATCCCACAGCTGTGTACCAACTGTAGCGGAGTATATAAATGGCTGCGTCATAATGATAAGATTATCTTTACTGCCTAGTAGCGCGCCTTGTCGTTCTCGCTTCGACGGCTTCGTTCGTTGATGAGGAATCATCGTCCCTGCGATCGGGACGACGATCGCCCTCTCGATCGCAAATCGTAAGGCTCGCGTCATTCCGCTCTCCGCATGACACCCACTCGCTCGCGCCGTCGACATCCTCGCGAAATCCTCGCGGCATCGAGCTCAGCCGAGTCTGGCGCTGTTCGCCGCTCGGAATCGTTAAGTCGCTGGACCGACGACTGCAGTTGTCGTCCCACGCACGGCAGACGTGGAGACACGGGCCTGGCATGCCGAGACCACCGCCATCGAAATCGGCGAGTCTTTCGACAACTGCCTCATCGAGCTGTTCTTTACGCCGTGAACAGTCCAGCCTAACGATCCGTCCCTTAAACGTCGCGCTCGTGCTGCTCGCTTTAGCCGCAGCACGTTTCCCATCTACATGGACTTGATGATCGCCGATGACGATGGTCGTCGATGATGTCTTTGTGAGAACTTTTAACGGATTATAACTTGTGTCGACGAGCGTCGACACGCTGCGATCTGTTGGCGATCTGCAGTCGCTCGAGCAACGGTAGCAACCCCCGATGATCGTTCAGCGTCTCCCAAATGGCGATCATTCGATTCGCGCGCGATTTCGTCTTCTCTCCGTGCGTTCGTCTCTTTCACGTCGCTGTACGGTACTCGGACTTCTTGCCGCCATTCATAAGCGTTATTGCTTCTAGCTAAACGCCCCGTTGCACGGTCTTTCGGTCTTTCGGTTGCCAGGATTCCATCGCGAGTTCGCTCGTTATGACACGGTATGATCGCGTCCGTTACGTTTGCACGCGATAGCGATCTGTATCGATGCATCTCTCTCTCTCTCTCTCTCTCTCTCTCTCTCTCTCTCTTCCTTCGTGCGGCGCCGCACCTGTACACACCGACGTTGTTATTACCCGCGTCATTATCTTTATCAAAACAGTCAATCTTCATTAAAATCCGGTACAATGTTCGCTGGTCACAGTGGCGGGGACCAACCGGATCTCGAATCCAGTTCGTCGGGCCATCCCTCAATGCTGTGCCTGTGCTTTTCGCGGACGAGCGCGACTCGATTCCCGCCAGCTGGCAGGTATCATTTGGGCGATGACGATGGAAAATAGAGGCGGAAATTATCTAGGCGATGAGAAACGTGAGGAAGAATGGGATACACGCTGTACCGCGACGAAGGCGGATCCGTGAACGTGGAGGCTGCTCGCTATTGCAGAGTGCAAACGCATGCTGCCGCTGATAAGCCGCGCTCATCCCATCCAGCGGCCCTCCTGATAATCCGTGAAACGCGTAAATGATTTATTATCACGCCGCGCGGCGACGCGGCGTAATGAGGGGACGCGCAGCGTCCGTATAAGTTCAGCATCGCGAGCCTCCGAAAGTAAATTCGCGCGATAATGGCCGCCGATGCTTGTCCCGCCATGGAAATATAAATGAATCGCGCGTGTGAGAAAGCAAACATATTGCCGTCCCAGGGAGAGACTCGATTCTTCGATATCTTACGAATCGAGTTCCGGAAATCGGGAGAAACGAAAAGAGGCGGCGCCAAGCAATGCAAATCTTTGCGAAAAGAAGCATCTCGCTATTGCACGATGCAGGAGCACGATTTTTACTCGCGACGAGTATCTGCCGGAACAGTTACGTTCAATTTAAGCATGGAATCTTTGCGATCGAGACCTTTCTCCTCTTGCTGGATTGATCTCGGTATCGTACATTATCGCGCGATCGGATCCAACTCACCCACAGACGATAAATGTTCAGTATTTCGGTTGCATTTCATAAATATTTATCATCTCGTACATATTCGACGCGGATGAGAGCAATCAAGGTCTTATTTGAAAGACGGATCATGTCAAGCTTCGTGCACTTGAGTAGCCAGACAATTTGAGAGAGAGAGAAAGAGGGGGGGGGGGAGGAAAAAGAGAGATTACGACTTGATAAATATTTTTTATAAGGGTATAAAGAAACTGACTGTGATCTTTGTCGATTTAGCCAATATAATTCGGCACCGAGTTTTGACTCAATTTTACAGACTGCAGTCCGATCTAACGTCATGTCTGTAAACAATAACACGTCGTGTAAACGATGAGATAAATATTGTAATTTACGAAACCTTTGAGTATCTGTTTCCACATAAAGTATAAATATATTTCTTGATTAATGTGTAAGTTTTCAAATATGCATTTAACGATCGATTTTTATGATAAAAATGGATTCCGATGTAAATTATTGCACGTGTATCCGATGTAATCAAATATTACTCCACGCTCGATCTATCGCAAGTTCAATCAAGCTGTAATCATTATGGGATTATCTATTGTAGATAACATTAATGATCGATGATATGCACTAGCATGCACGATGTATATTATCTCATTAGTTTAAAAGTTTGTCTATTTATTGATATTATTAAGAAAGCAATTGGATCAGAATGGCTCACAATAAAATCTTAGCAACATTCTACATTCTGGTCTTCTTTAATGTTAAATATTATATCACAAGTTTGTTGTTACAAAATTTCTTCCCCGGACACGCTCAGAGTATTAAAATATTTCCATCGACATTGTCTAAACCTAAATAGCTTAAAGCGAGACTTAAACCTAACAACGAAAAATCATCTGCCGCGATCGTTCGCGAACGGAGCGCGATCTCTGCAGGGAGATTCAATCCCGACAATTAAACAACACATGTTAATATATTATTTTTCCAAAGTATTTATTTCAACATAGATTATAGATAATAAGAGATAATATCGTGAAATATCATTGACATACCGCTAGATACGTGTGACTGAGCACCGAGAAACTTAGAAAAGTTGATTATGTGGCTCCGATTGTTCGATAATGACAATAATTAGGCATTTACGGATAACAAACTATGGAATGTATTTATATACAAATACTGTAAATTAACTATATACAAATTGCTTCTTGTCCCCCTCGAATCGAGTCGTCTGACATCAAGAATTAGCAGTCATCGCACGCATCGCTGATTCGATTCGATTAATCGCCAATTGAGGCGCAATCCCGCTATAAATAAGTGTCAATGTCAGGGACATGATATTTCATACCTCTTTCTGTTCATCACAGTGCGACATACGCGTAAACATGTAATTGGCTATTATGTATATATAATACATTATTATGTAATATCGTTATATAATGTTAACTATAGAATTAAATCTTGTTTCAATATTGCCTCCCGCGATGGACGGTGATGGACGGTAAACGCACAACGTTGTAAATGTATACGCTACGTAACCATTTGATCTATACGCATTTATACGACCAAGAGTCAACTGTCTTAAACGTTATTTATGCGAAACAAGAGATGAGATAAGAGATGAATCGCTTTTAATTATAATCATAGAATAAATGTAAAGTTTATACATATGCTAAAGTTATATCTGCACGGACATACTGATGTATTTGATGTCAGTTTTATGTGCGACGAAGAATCGTACATCAACATACATTTTCCATCAATTTATGTACGTAAGATCGTACGAGAGTAAGATGCAATACTTTCGATAGATTATCGATCATTCGATAACACCTTGTTCTCAGTATTAATAATCTCGCGGAAGACTTGTTAAGGCGTTAAAGACATTAGTATATCCATTATTAATCAAGAAATGCCTGTGATAGCGCGCAACGAGATAACGATGGTGGTTTGCGATCGCGCTTACATTTTGTCGCTTACAGATTCGGACCTTTGCGCGCATCGTCATTGAGCACATCGATTAAGATCAGCAGAAACGTTTACTTAATCGTAAGTTATATACACGCATGCACGTGCTCGTCGGCCGACGAGTCGCGATACTGGTCCTGTTGCATTTAAATTGCACTAATATACCGCGATAACGAACAAGCAACGATTGACTTTCGTCATTACGAACAACTTGAGCTGTAACGATCACCGAGATACATAAAACAAGAAGCGCTAGTCCCGAGCCGTTTTCTCCAGCGATCAGAAAGCAGGAAACAGCTAGCTTCGAGACGTTTCGTAATCCTTAACGAATACTTTTCGCATGCGTACCGCTCGCATTGTATCTAAAACAAGCCATCATGCGGCTTCGCTTGTCGGATCGTGTCGTCGAATAAAATTCAGGAGAGGGAAATGATCAGCGACATTGCAAATCGTCCGCTTAATCATCGAGGAATATCCTAACGATAAACAAACGTCCGAATATTCCGGCAAACATCTCGACATCACGAACGGCGCGTGTGTCACGTGTACGAAAATGGCAAATGAAACGTGCACGCCGCCGTTACGCTTTGATCTCGCGGACGTCGATGAAACGTATGGCAATACAAAAGTGACTCGTGATTTGTAACGGAGAAACTGCAGCGAGATTGCAGCGAGACAACGAGAGGAAAGCAGCAGGCAAGTCGAGTGGTCAGCTATGTACAAGAGCCACGCGAGTGATTGCTCAACCGATGCAGTGCAAGTCAACTGATTGATTTGATTTCTCTCGGCGTATTGCTGATCCACGCATGCATCGCCGTGGCACCACAGATACACTCTAGGAAACGACATATTATCAGATATCTATTTATAAAAAGTGGTATCACAATAAAGAATCATGAAACGCGCGCGAACGGACGAATTCGTAACGAAATTGCGAGTGAGCGCGTTACGAGTGGACGTGCCAGCGTTAGCAGCTGCGGCCAACGTTGATCGACGCATTCCTTCACAGCATATTACATTATAGCACGACGATATAAAAGTGTTCCTCGATACTTGTTATATATCCCCCGTTCTTCTTCAAGGCACTTCGAGGCTGTCCCGTTAGCTTCTTTCGTAACGCGTTATGCTCTCTTCATCGCGAGCGCAAAGAATCGATACGGTTTAATAATAATAATAATAATAATAATAATAATAATAATAATAATAATAATAATAATAATAATAATAATAATAATAATAATGATAATAATGATAATAATGATAATAATGATAATAATAATAATAATGATGATGATGATGATGATGATAATGATGATGATGATGATGATGATGATGATAATAAGCTATTTGATCTCTTGTATGACCGTTTTCCACGGGAACCAGCCATCTCGTGTCGGATGAATCTAATGATTACAATATACAATATACAATTTAAATGTACGTTCTACTGGAAGATTGATCGTTACGACTCGTACGGACAGAGTCTTTAACATATAAATTACTATTTACAACGTAAATGGCCTACAATTTATTTATTCCTCTTCTCTGATCGACGAACGATCGATCGGTGATGGAACCTGGTGAAATACGAGCGATGCTGTTGCGCTTCGCGGCACATTAAAACATCCTGCGTCGAGTACATCTGACGCTCGAGGGCGCAGGGAACATTTTAAAGAGCCTGAATCTAGAAATCCTCTCCCTAGGAGAGGAAATCTCTAAGAAAGAAAGAATTTATTCCTACGACAAAGAAACTTTCCACCGCCCACGATAAATAAACGATATTACACCGAAATTGCAAGTATAACGGATTATCTATTCTAGCGCGGCCAATCGAGGGATCGAGGGAGCGATCGTCATTCGCGAGAAGCGAGAATCGTTCTCCGGATTCGCGATGTGGCAAGGCGCCGCGATATGGGAAATGAATCTCAGAGAATGCCAACGGGCTCGTGCTTGTCTGCATTTTGTTGCAATCGTCAGACGTAAACCTCGCCTCTCTTGCTTCCGGTGACGGCAGTCGTGGTTGGTACGCTTGTGGGTGACGTCGGGCTCGACGCTGAAGCGAGGCTGCTCGTGAGCGACGTGTTGGTGCACGATACGCTGCTGATCTTCCTCGATGCATCCTGATTCGCCCTCTGATTAGACCTGGAATGATCGTGGCCGAAGCTGTTGGTTCTCGGTCGAATGCCCTGAGCACCGGGAACGGAAGTGGCGAGTCTGTCGGTGGCGAGACCGTCCTGCTTGCTCGACACGGAAACTGTGCGAGTTTCGCGCGGCTGCAAACCCGGCGATTGCGGCAGGGATGCACTCCTGTCATCGCGACAGACCTGCGCCATCGGCGGGCCAGGCAGCGACGCTGATCGTCTACCTCGCGCGTCCATCGCCGCATTGTTGATCTGTATCCCGGGCACGGCGGCGGTCACCACGTAGCCCAGTTTCTCCGGTCTCATCAGGATGGGCGAGCGATCGTTGTAGCTGTCGAAAGTGGGCGAGCTGCCATTGCTGCCTATCGGACTGCCATTGTTGTCGATCAACGATGTCGCGCGGTCCTCCTGACCGGTGATGCTTCCGCTCCGGCTACTGCCGCTTCCGCTGCCCTCCTCCTCGCTGCTGTTGACTTCCGTCAAAGTCGCCTGGATGCTGTTGCCCTGATTGTTGGAATGAGTCGTCATCGTCGTCGTCGCTGTCGTCATCAGGCCCAGTTGCGTCAGATGACCCATAGTGACGGGGGTCAGGGTCACCGGGGCCATCAGACCCGCGCTGGTCAACGTCGGCGAGAGCACGGCCTGTGCCAGGGCCGCGGCACCAGATTTCCCCGATGATGGTGTGCTCTCCGTTTCCTGTATCGGTGACAAAACCACCACTGACAGGTCGGTCGGGTAGTGACCGTTCGCTGGTATTACGCCCACCACGCCGGCGCCAATGTTCGCCGCATTGGCGGCCGACAGTGCCAGCCTCTGCTCACGGTCGACCACCTCTTTCGTCACGTCCGGAGTCGGTATGCGCGGTCTGTTCTTCAGGGATACCGGCACCGAGTTTAGCTTCGTCATGGTGCCTGCAATTAGAAGCGAATCGCGACGTTAGAGCGACGTCTGTTCGATGATTCCAAGAACACGCGTACCAAATAGCTAATCACGTTGTCGATTACATTAATGACCGTAGTAGAGCGTTTCTTGTCGCGAAGTGAGCGCGGAAGTGAGTTTTAGAGCGTCGCTTTGGCGCCAAGCTCAATGTTTCCAGCGATGCGCTCATCGCGGATTACATTGAGGATATAATTACGCGGATATGACACTTTTCTTCACTGTCTCTGTCTCTCCCTCTTTCCTTCCCTGCCTCTCTCTCTCTCTCTCTCTCTCTCTCTCTCTTTTCTCGGGACGAGACGTGAAAAGAAGTACAAGGATTTTAGAGTCCTTTCATTGAATAATTGTCGTAAAATGATTGCGCGGAAATTGCGGAGGTCGTATGAGATCAAGCATTGCATAATCTTGCGAATACGTAGAAATAATAAAGGAAAAATCTACTTTGAGGCTTTCTTCAAAGATGGGTTACGATTCAGAGGATAAAATCTACGGTTGGGAATTCTGGCTCGGTCTTCTTCGAAAACGTGTTAACACGACGAATCCTCACGATTATCACGATCATAAAAACGAAGCGAAGAAAAAATATTTGCATAGGTTATTTTATTTTCGGATAAGTCTCAAAACGTTGCTCTGCAAACGAGATGTCTTATCCGTAATCCGATTTGTACAAAAGTGCAATGACGCATCGAATTTTACGTTGTATAACATTGAATTAAAACAAAATAAAAATAATAAAACAATGAATTTTTTCCTTCGCTTTGTAAGAAAAGTTATTTCAGAAAGATGTAAAGGCGCGAATACTTTTCTTATCCACTGCGGAATGTTTCATGCTTTCTCAAATTCGTGAACAACGTAAAACACAATAAGACCTACTGACCGGCGTAGCACTATTGATGACAAAAATCTGACAGACATCGCATGTAACTCTTTATTAAGTCCCTTTCTATGATATCTCTTCTATGATAAGTTGCCCGCTCGGCTCTACGATATACGCACCTTGGCGACCAATTCGCTGATTGCGGATGCTCTTGCGCCCGACGAGACGGTCGTAGAGCGACATTTTCAGATTGGGATTGTTCGTTTGCGGGAGACCAGCGGTCTCGTGACTGCTGTAAACGCTGTTGTGCCTGTTGCGCGAGAAAAAACCACCACCGCTGCTGTACGTAGTCGAGGAACTGCGTACCGAGCCTACTCTAGTAATCTGTCTTTGGAACCAGCCGTTCTTCTTCCGTTCCACTAACGGAGTATCCACGCTTTCCTGATGAGAAACACACGGGACTCGTTAAAAGAGCGTAAAAAGTAACGGCGAAATTTATATCACACATGTTAACGTTGAATGTTAATATTAAATAAAAAATATCGCCGTATATGATTATCGAGAAAGGTTGCGACAAGGTTGGACAGTTCGGACAGTTCGGCGATGAGCTGCGATCGGAAAAAAAGCACCAACAAAAATTTATCGCTCGCATCAAAAGTGTGCATCGATGCCCCAAGTGAAGAGTCTACTTACGTAATCGGCATACATATCATCCTGATGAGCTTTGCGATGCTGAACGTGGCTATGAATCTGTGTTCCCAGCATAACGTTTGCGTAAAGAGCGTCGCTGTCCTTTACTTTATAATGCTCCGCGGAACCTTTCGGCTCCTCCTTGCGATATTGCTCACTGGCGACCGTATACGGCAGATCTTTCGGCACGACCTCGTCCCAGTATTGATCTTTCAAGAGTTCCGGATGTTCCTCGTGCATTTCGTCGACGATCATGTAAGCCGCCTATTACGCGATGACAAACACGATGACAAGATGAGAAGAAACGCATTAACATAAAAAGAAGTAAGATACACCGTACAAAAAGTACATTTTCATGCGCAAATATTTCGCTTTAACGTCTTTATCTCTTTGCGTTACTCATCGCAGAGGAAAGATATATTCGCGCGTAATAAACGCGACAATATACAATTCGCGGACCGCCCGACTATCGAATCCATCGACAGATTTATCGTGACCGTCTCGTACGTACTTTGATGTGTCTATCAATAAGCCAGTTGAGCTCAATGTCGTCGTCGTCCTCGCCGAAAGGATTGATCAACACTTCGGCGACTTTCAACCATCCGATGTAGAAGCAAAACTGCAACAATACGTTGATGAAAGAGGCTTTAAAAATTTACGCGAGATTAACGCCGGCAGATTGTCATCGATTATCACCTGCAACGTCGTGAAGAACGGAAAATACATGTCCGGCTCCTCGTACTTCCCAGGGTTTTTGGATTGGTGTTCCACGAATTGTCTGCCGAGTAAGGCCGAGAAGAAATACGCGTACAGAGACAGCGTTACCACCTGCAAACACACGGAAGAATTGTGACAAAATTCTCGTTACGTCATCGCGACGAGTATACGGTCATCGTCAGCATTTCACCTGCGATAAAAGAATCATCGTTTAGGAAAAGACCGCGTAATGATTCGTGCATTTCATGCCGCGCAGATGGAAGCTCGAAACGAGAATCGAAATCGAACAGAAGACAATTATCCTCACCGAAAGTGTCTCGAATTTTGAAGGCAATTACTATCACTTCTCTCCGATCGATTCCTTCTCTTTCTCTTTCTCTTGTGCGAGTACCAGGCAAACAGGTTTAATGAATGAATATCAAGGTCGTCGCGAGCGCCGCCTTTCTCATCGAAGGTCACCAGGAAACGGCAGGTTTATGCAAAAGTATAGAGCGTAAGTTCGCGAGGAAAAATCTCTCGTACAGAATTCGCGAATGTGATCTGCTGGATCCAAAATATCCATCTCTAACGTGACGCAACGTCGTTCCTGTCGAAGACATGACGTATCGCGGAAAAATTATTGTTCAACTCTCTCGCCGACCTTGACCATGCAACACGGCAATCGACTTCGTGTATCATGCACGATTTAATATCCGCGCTGTATCCGTAGCTTTCCAGAGATATAGTCTTTGTTTATAAAAACGTGCAGAATAATTGCGCTCTTGAGCATGATTATTCAATATGCAATAGAATTAATTGTTATCGCATATATATATATATATATATATATATATATATATATATATATATGTATATACATAGCTAAATTATCGACGCGTTATTCCGACGCAAAGCTTTTTCTCTCTAAATTTTTCTCGTATCGAGAAAAATATTCAATATGGTATTTGTACTTCATCTGTATTTCAACAAAGTATTTATAAATGTTTGTTCTACGTACGGAACGTACCTGGTGCACAGGTTCGAGTAAACTATTATGATACATGGCGTCGCTGTCTGGTGAAACAGTTTCTGGAGAACATATGCGACGCAAGAGAACAGAAACGTTTGCAGTATAAACGCAGACGTGTGTAATAACAACGAGCATCCGAAACGGGTATTAATCTTCGATGGATCTATCATTATGCAGCGAATGCTTTACGGCTGTTATCCGTAATCATTTTGCGATTTTACGGAATATACCGAATCGCTTCTATCGTAAGAATTCTATCGAGAGATTTATATCATGATTTATATGGTGATACACGTAAAAGAAACTGCGTTCAACGTTGTTGTCGTCGAAATAACGAACATATGTTCTGTTACTACGCCGTAATAATAAATAGCGAGTAATTGTTGTATAATGATTGATTAATTATTGATAATCAGCCCTGATCAAATATCTTGTATGAAATTTTATACGTTCGATATACTTCCTTTATCGCGTAACCAGGCCATTTAAATATGAAACGAGAAAGCGAGAACACGAAACGTTTTCCGCAACAAACGGAATCGAGCGGTAGCATCACGTTCACTGAGATTTGCGAAATCGCGCATCATTTAATCATTCCTCGAAAATGGCATTTACAGCGAAGTCAGTTGATGAGTAATTACAATTTCACAACTGGTCGTGTGCGTCGACTAATCGCAAATAACAAAACCTCGTGTCTGCGGGAGTAGATTGATTCACTTTCATAATATCAATGCGTGCTTACGATTCCGAAAACAGACAAATAGAAAGATTTAAATAGCCTGAAGCCTGGAGTAAAAAGAGAGTAAACAATATTATTATGTAACATACGCTTAACGCGCCAATTATTTAACGCGCAACGCTACGTAGCGAGTTAAGAAAATTGCTAAACGCACGCGTTTCTACATAAATTTCAATCAACCGACAAGGAACTTGTCGTGTTAATCTGATGACAGTTATAGCATAATAATCGCCATAGCTATCTTCGTATTATGAAATAAACATGGCGATTAAATTTCTGCGCTATTAATAATATGCGGCTTATGCCGTTAATTTTTTGACCGAATAACACATTTAGCCGTCAGCTCACGGCGCAACACGCGTCAGCTCTCGAGGATCGAAGAATCGCTGACTGAGATATTAACGTTAACGCCGTTGGTGTAAGCTTTTGTGCAAAAGACAATGAGTTTCCCTATTCATGCGCGGCTCACTTGGGTGTCGCAGAATTTCACACAAGTAAATAAATGCATTCGAAACGCCTGTCAAGAAATTGCATAATAATGCGTCACGCTTCTGGCGTTTGAAGCATGATAATGGCACAGCTACTGGAAAATGATGAAGACATTCACGTAACATGCTCGACGTATCTGCCAATGACAAGTGGCACTATCGATGTGTAATTGCTCTTTATGCGATTGGCGCCACGATATAAAGAAGAATGGACGGGAAATGTTATTCGAATAACGTTTCCCTCTCTTCTTTGTTTGTCGGGAAAAACGATGCGCATGAAACAACTTGCTTCGTATATTTCATTAGGAATTTCCGAACGTTGAGAGATTTATAGATTCGTTCCTTCCATTTGGCGCGACAGTTTCGACCGATGAAATTCAGTTGATCGAACCAAGACTCGACTCGTTAATTTATTTGATCAATTTATTTGACCTTCCTTTTACTCGATTGTTTATCCCCGCATATGCATTCCTAGAACGCATCCTCTGGGATGTTTCGAGAACCGGCATTCGCGGATGGTGCGGATTCCAAATAAAATAAACGGTGCATCGATCGCGCATAAATTCGTCATTCCCACGAGAGTAGCTCACCTGAGTGTAGACCAGAGGAACGCAAACGGTATCGTAACCGATCAATGCGCCAAGCCTCTTCCGGATGTCGCTGAGCTCGACAAGGAGGGTTTGCACTACATGATCGCTGGTAATCAGGGCCTCTTTCCTCGCCCTGTTGATGATGTTGGTCGCCCAGACGAGCGGCATCCAATACTTGGACATGCCCGCCTTCTTGTTCATCATCTCGAAGATCTTCATCTCCGATTCCATCATCAGGCCTGAAACGAAGCATCGATGATTAGCGCGCGAGGGCATCGTTTGATCGTCTGATCCCGATTTAAAACGAAAAATCCACTTCCGGGCGTCACGGCGCGCCGTCTAATTACAACTTTCCCTGCTCGAGACGGCCGAAGCGTTTTCTCGCTTCGCGGAATATTTTCTCGTCTGCGTGAATCGCGATCGATATCGCGGGACAGTAAGTCAGTGCCTCGGCGATTCCGCGTTAATTATGAAATTCATCAGCACGGTTCGTTAATTCGCGGCGGATTATCAAATAATAGACTTCTCTTGTCGACTTTCCTGCGGCATATCGTTCGTTTCAGCATCGGATCGCGTCGATATGGAACTTGAATGAATTCCTAACGCGAAACGCAATACGATATCGCCGGCGTAATAGTTTCCTCGAAAGTTTCTTCCGAATCTTAATGAGGATCTCTCACCAGTCGCGAATTGACATTTTTCCGAGTAAAAGTTTCCGAGTAAGAGAGAAATTTATGTGTCTGCTTGCGATTATCGCGCATTTGTCATTCAAATGTATACGAAACTCGCGTATAGTTCGAGACATTTGGACATATAACAATGTGAAATAATATCTGCTTTAGTATTTTTATACCGCTCTTTTTATCGCTGCGCTTATTTAATTTTATTAAAGTTACTTGCCATACAAATTTACGACATTGTATAAAATATTGAGTGTCAGATATATTATACAAAATTAGGCGCATCATTCGGTGCATTTTAATTCTGGAGAAACATATCCTATCATCGTGAATAAAATCATCGGAAATAAAAAATTGTTTTACATTTAATCTTTCGAAATCGAAATGTGAGAGCATTGCTGTAATAACTATAAAATTGGAAATTACGTAAAATGCTAATGAAATATTTCTCGAGAAGTATCGAATTCCGATTAAAAACGACGAAAAGACTCGGCTCGACCGTAAAAATATCCGTAAATCATCTAGAAATCTGGACAATCCAGAACGAAAAAAGATTTCGAAGAAGAACTTCTTTTTTTAACGTAACAAGCCTTCACGAATGCAGTAGAACGTTCTACGCTCAAGGACTGAAGAAGCCTTTATGACCGCAATCGGAATAAAAACCATGTTAAAAGTCACGACAATCGAGCAAAGTATCGAAGCAGCAGTGTCCGGACCCGATCGAGTAACGGGAACGTCGTAATTTCTCTCAGAGGCATCTTTTTATTGTTAGGCGTCTAAGTCGGAACGCCCGGAAAAAGATCGCAGCAACCTTGCTGCGGGCGAATTAACGAAATAACTCGCGGCGTCGCTCCGACCGATCGTCGATCGAAGAAACCGTCTGCGAGATGAAAGAAACTCCACTCGAAACGTGTAGATTACTAATGACGGTACGTGTACTCTTTTATTCAACAGGCGTGCGATAGCTGGATCGGGCACACACCTTAATGACAAAAACTGACGTGGACTGCCGCGTCGCCAGTCGGATTTAGCGTTTTGCGTGATTTATATGCCTTAAACACACGGCATGAAAATTTCTTATTCGCGGTAGATTATCCGTCTTCGCTTTCTCACAACTGCAACGCACTCACGTACGCGCTCATTGTTATCGTTTCGCTGATAAAGCATGTTCGCACTGCTCTCTTATTACCTGAACATTTTATTCGGCTGATACCGGAGAGGAGAATATCATTTCCCGATGATTTATTGCCGCAGATTTATACCGTACCGATACAATTAACATTGAAGATTGTTGCGTCAAGTGAGCGATTCCGTGATCAAAGGAGAATTACGCAAATGTCCGTGAGATGAAACCGAACGCGTGTGCTTTACGGTTTTGAACGCGGAGTATGTTTCGCTGCGTATGATACATCGGCGAAACATCAGCCAACAGAACGCACGAACCGATATTGTTCTCGAATAATCGATCGACTCGATAATCGGTTCGCCCCATTCCTCACGCGACCTTGATACTGTCGCGTGGTCACATGGCATCATGCACAATGAGCCCGAGAATTTGCACGCAGCTACTGAAAGTAACGACCGATAACTCATCGAATGACTCATTCGAGCGCGGTGATACGTTATTGGCAATGAAGACCAAATACATCAAAACGAGCACTGGGAGATCCTTGTTCGACACGCGCTGCGCGCCTAAGCAGCCGAAAAGAACTCACGTACGAACGTACCGCGCGGCGCGGTACGAGCGCAGAATCTGCTCGGGCCTGCTGAATTCCATTCCCCCGTAAGATTTCTTTCGATCCTTCCGCAGACACTTTGAGTCCCAACGTTTGCGAGCGAAGCATTCAATTTCTTCGGCCTCACGCATATTGGCGGTATGCGATTACCGCGCGGAATGTGCGCGCGGTTGAAAATTTTCGAAAGCGCCACGCCATGGAGATAATTTATATCCGCTTTCACGGATTTTTACGGGTCGCCCGCGAATTCGTGGGATCAGGCCCGCTTAATCCGCAAGCACCGCAGTGTAACGCTTACCGATCGAGAGAAAGAGAGAGAGAGAGAGAGAGAGAGAGAGAGAGAGAGACAGAGAGAGAGAGAGGAGGGAACGATGCGCGCGAGAAGGGAAGCCGACTGTCTCTAAATGGTAAGAGTTACTTAACTGCCGTTAGTGTATCCGCTAACAGGAGCAAATCAACGCTAATTAAGAAAGCGCCTGACCGCGCGCGTACGTGGTCAACCGAACCCGTCGGTTGTTTACACTAAATTATAGCTCATGAATCATAATCATCGTATTGCCGGAGATTGCGGAGAGGGCCCGATGATGCCCGATATATGGAACCCGATGCACGATGAGTCCGAGTTCGCGGTCATTAAATCGAGATTAGCGGCCAGCTTTCTTCGCGGCACTTACGCTGCGATAGCGATATAAATAGATAGTTAATGCACTTGCGGAATGTAAAATTAAAATGCTCATCGACGTGTACGGCCGCAAGAAAAGTATCGGAATACTTAAGATCTAAATATAGAGGAGAGTCTATATACGAGAAAGAGAGAGAGAGAGAGAGAGAGAGATGTAAAAGAAAGAAGCCAGAAATGGTAAAAATGATAATGATAAGAAATAAAAACAAACGAGATTCATCGCTGAAATTTTATTCTACGTTCTACTTGGATATTTAAAAATCAGAAATGTAATGAAAACTGTATATTAGAGATCCTTTCTCTCTCTCTCTCTCTCTCTCTCTCTCTCTCTCTCTCTCTCGAATCCACAAAATATCCGAATTCATTTCACTCGGAAAAGTCGTTTCCATCGTTCCGCAGCAAGGCCGTTCCCTCGCGGACGACTTGCTGACGCAAAAATCATGATCGTGCCTCGAGCGCGACGCGGGGATGATTTACTTTTCCGAAGCGATTACAGGTACGCGACGGTATAGACGGGATTCCAGAAAATTGCAGGCAGGCGCAGTCGAGTTTTGCTATTCCCATCATTCGTAAAACGACTTCGACGAAGAAGAAGAAGAAGAAGAAGAAGAAGCGATTCCGTCCGTTCCCGACAGAATGTTTACCTCTGAGGACCATCGCAACGGAGATGCAGACGGAGGATGAGCAAGGTAAGGTACGAATACCTCGATGCACAACGAAGAAGGATACTCGACAGGGGTCAATAGACGCGCGGATCCTTGCTCGGTTGGCAAGGTCGCTAGGGAGATAAAAAATAAACCAAGTTCCTGAGAGAGAGAGAGAGAGAGAGAGGGCGAGAGGGAGCAGGCCCTCATCCTCCCTTTCTCGTATCCTTGCGAGCACGCAGTGACGATGCTGGAAAGCATCCTTCGGAGAAAACCAGTCTCCCATCCGGTCCGTAACTTCTTAAGCATCTTCTACAACGTAGAAGTACCTGAATGCGGATGTCCTACGCAAAAGTGTCGCGAGATGTCGACGTCGCGTCGCCCGGGCCGATAAAACAATATATCCGGCTTTTGAAGACACAAGTCCGCTCCTATCAAGTTCCCTCCCCGCAGCGGTCATTAAAACGCGAGGAGTTTTCATCCCTAAAATCATCCCTATCGGCTTCCTCGGCACGGACAATTGTCATTTGCGCGCGCTTTGCGAGATCCACGCTCGAATCCGCGCGGCTCGAAATATCCGATAATCTACAGCACGCGGAATGACGTTTTCGAGGACCCCGTCCTCTGAAGAAGAATCTTCAAGGTTTCGAGCGAAGCCACTAACGATCGGGACGTTTCTCCGTTATCTTCGACAAGTGTTCGCGTCCAGACGTGACGTAAGAGGCATTGCAAACGCCGATTGAGGTGAGGCCGAGCATCTGGATTTTCACGAACGCGAATACTCGAGGATGAAGAAGAACCGGACGGAGAATATCGGAGCACACGATCGTGAGATCGACGATGATTCGCCGAAAGTCCCTCTCGCGCATGAACGATGATACTTTCGCGATGGACGCGCGCGGACCTGGCGCCTGAGTGAAAATGCGCCGATTAGGAAATATTCCCACGTATATAATTAGAGGCGAAGCAACTCCGGGCGACCGATCGCGCTGGATGTCAATAGAGGCTGCCAAGGAGAAAATCGACGGCGTCCGTGCTTGAATCAAGATGCGTGCGTGCGTGCATTATTCGCTCACGTGCCGCGATTCCGGCGATCGCACAACACATGACGCGCCATTAACGATTTCACTATCATCCGAGCGACACGAGGCGTTCTGGTCGCCAAGCACGAGACTGCTACGCCCGCAGGAGAAACCTATGGCATTTTCCATGCCCGACTGAATCACAGAGCTTGATCCGACCGCCTACCTTCCGAAACGCTGCTACGATAACGAGACGATTGTAAATTGGGAGCCCGTCCCGAATTATAAATTCCAATTGCCAGCGCAGATTTGCGGTTGATAATCGCCGAGTCGCTTGTAAGAACGAGCGAGATCGCGTAACGAGGGATTCTTGGTCGACTGTTACAGTGTTGTGTCCTTGCATGAGGAAGCTGAATAAATTTCAAGGATTATTCACGAAATGTTTATATGACAGTTGCAATTGCAGCTGTCGGAATGGTAACAATCGTCCTTGATGATGCAAATCTTTCAGTCCCGCTTTTAAAATGCGAAGCTTCCGTCCGAAGTTCACGTTCTCTCGATTAATCGCAGCTTTAACCGAATATGAAATGATCACGGAAATGATGTTTGTCTATGCAGAACACATTAATCAAATATGTAATTCGGTCCAACTGATTCGTATTTTTAATCGCGTAGTGCACGACTAAATGCACGCGATGCGATCGCATGCGAGAACAAGCGAGCGTACTTTTCACGCAAAATTAATCTTGAGAGATACGAATAGCTGAGAAAGACGTGGAGTCTTGTCCAGTTCTCTTGTCTCCTTGTTGTTTCTGTTTCTGGTAAAAACAGGCAGAGTGCATTCATGCGTAGTAATAAAGAGCTTCGGCTCGATCGGCGATTAAAGTAGAAGAATCGCGCGGAACGTCGCGGCGCGAGCATTATTTTGCAATTATTTTACACACCCGTGACTTTCTGCATCGCGAGCTAATTAAGCGAAATGCGTCGTGTCCACGCTCATATGTCACGCGTTCAGGTTCAATGGCCGTCAAACGACGAAGAAATCTTATATTCCGGGAGCCTGGCGCGTTTCGCCTCTCGTTTCCCTCATTTAGGCGAGCACGGTCAAGGTCCGACCTTCTCCAAGGCCGATCTCTACGGAGATACGTTACGTTGAAGCAAAGTTCACGGATTTTCCGCCGCTCTCGAGAATACCGGCACACTCACGTGACCTGGTCGTATGCTATAACTGTTCCTCGAGAGAACGTTGGAGTGCCCGGCGAATAAACGGCCGAGAAATCCGTTACTCACGAAACGTTAATCGACTCGGACGAGACTCGGATCGCGGATCTGTCTAAAGCGTGCCGCCACATGCGAGAAAACAAGAAATTTCGCCAATTTCGCCGCGCGTACGATCGCGCGTAGAATCGGCCTTATCTCAAGCCGAGACTAATTAATGTCGCGGATTTCCTTCATTTCTACCACGGCTACCGTGAAATCCCCCTGAAGTCCACGGCGGACTCTTATCTCGACTCGATCCACGATCGGACGGAGAGCTCTCCAAATCGTTACATCCGGACGTAATTAGTTTCTTGCGGATCGGACCGGCGCGCTACCGATCGCTAATCGCGGAGAAATTCTGCGCTTGGGACAAATAATCTGCGCTAAATATAGATAGCGCGTGCTGCGCGCGGCGGCGGCGGCGGCGGCGGCGGCGTTGGCGTCGGCTCCGACGAAGGGAAATGAGGAAGACTAAGAGAAAAAGAAGAAGAAACGGATTCCCGGATTTCTTGCTCTGCTCTCGTCGATGTGGTCCCAGCTTGAGAGCGCTACCGACCACGGCGACGGCGATGACAACGACGACGATGACGACGACAATGACGACGACGACGACGACAAGGATGATGATGATGATGATGATGATGATGATGATGATGATGATGATGATTATGATTATGATCATGATGACGGTGATGACGGCGATCCTGGCGATAATGATGATGACGGCGACGGCTGGCAACTGGCGATTCCTGAAATCCCCGTGATCTGGTGGCGGCGGGGGGAAAGGGAGAAAGGCGAGATGGCGGTCGTGCATGTATTGTCAGCCTGATATCAAACCCGGCAGCCGATCATTACTCCAAGTTGCGGCTGGATTATGACTCTCATTACGTCGGCTATATTTAACGTCTAGTCTCGCGGCCTAACTGCACAGCGATCCGTACCGATCCCAAGATAACTTCCACAAACGCTCGCGCGTACGGAATAAGCTTCATCACGCTCGTCTGACAGCGTAACACGACGATCGCTGGTCGGCGGAACGCGAAGCTAATCGGCTGCTCGCCTCGAACGGATTGATGGGCGGAGAGAAGGAGACGTACCGTAAAGCGAAAAAGAGAAGATCATAATTCCATCCGGGCGCCATTAAATTGATAGCGGACGCATCTCGTCCGCGCCTGCTGTGTCATTAATACCGCCGACCGAATTGCGAGCTTGAAACGGAAAAGAGACTCGCCCGCTTCGTGAAACGCGGCTGAATGCTGTTTAGCTTGGCCCGAACAGCGCGCGCGCGCGCTTACGAGGCATTAACGGTGAAAATCAGCGTTAGCTGAGGAGATCCGCGGCATATAAAGAGAGAGAGAGAGAGAGAGAGAGAGAGAGAGAGAGAGAGAGAGAGAGAGGGATGCGAGGACCGAAAGGGGACCGGAGAAGACCTCTCGGAGGAAATCGAAGACGTGACCGATGATTATCTTATCGGGCGGCGCGCCGGATCGCACGTAATAATCGCGTCGAGTTATTTCTGCATGCATCGCGCCGATGATGGAGCGGCTGGCACAAGAACGAGAACAGGATGGCGAGGAGAGCAAGCGGAGGAAGAACGCTCCCGGCACGCTCTGGGAATGGAGGCGGCGGGATGCGTTGCGGGCCCGCGAGATCGCGCGGCGAAGGAAAAGGAAAAGAACGAGCGGCAACTGGCGCCGGCGCTCCGGCGTTTCTAAATCCAATCTCTCTCTCTCTCTCTCTCTCTCTCTCTCTCTCTCTCTCTCTCTCTCTCTATCTATCTATCTATCTATCTATCTTTCTCTTCCTCGCGAGTGGTGCGCTCGCTCGAAAATTATCCGGACGCACGTGAAAATTGCCCGACGACGCCGCGAGCGGCGGCGAGAAGTCGCGGGCGACCGCGCGAGAATGCGATGCCGCCGCGAGCGATTTCCAGAGCGTAATTCGCCGAGCGGAATTGGTACACACGGATAATTTCGACTTTCCAGACGTTCCCTGGAGATTTCGTTCTGCCGTCACCGTCGTAACTCGCGAGATCGCGCACGACCGCAGGCGACGACTTTCTGTTCTCGCGGGGATCCTCGCGACGCCACGTCCGTCTCGTTATCGAGCTCGCGACGAGAACGCTTACGATTCGCGGATCACCCGCAATGAATCCGACGACTTGATAAGACGAATAGCCTGCTTGCTGCGTTAAAAATAAATTGATTTCATTTGCTGCCGGTTATATCGTCGGAAAAACACGAGACGTCAACGTCGTATCGTTACGTGCCTTGTCGATATTGAATTCCGAAGGTTTTACGCGATTCCTTAAGAAATACACGTGTATCCACGTGAGGCGCAACAGGAATTCTATTCCGAGTCTTTCGTAATACTTCATCTATGTCAATGACCGTCGACGATTCCGTCTGTGCAAGCGCATCCATAAAATCGTTTCGACTGACGTCCGTGGCAATTGTACATCGGAATGTCTTCCAGAGAAAGACATCTCCTTTTCAGCTTCCTTATCCTTCCCTCTCCTCGCCCCCCCCCCCTCTCTCTCTCTCTTTATCTCTCAGTTGAGCGTAGTCAGTTCCGTGAAATTTATTATCTGCGGCTAGGTTTGTGCACTGCGTAGTTTCATCTGTGACACGTTTTCATTAGAAAACATAGCCAGATAAGGATACGATCGATTGGAATCTATCCCTTCTATTGTATCCATTCACGCTCTTCCTTAATCTCGAATGCAATATCTTATTTTCCGCCCCCTCCCCTGTGCCCTCTCCGGGCAGGATCCTCTTTTTCGTCATTCACAGGCGCGTCAATGCGAGATTAGTCATTTCCACGGCAGGGACGTGGGTTTTTGTCACGAGTTCCGACTAAACATCTCGATCGAGGGATGAATATCGTCGATCGTTCACGGTATTCTCGCCGGAAGAACCTGCGCTATTTCTGGCACGGATCCGCATCGATGACTGAATAAGATTATCCTTATACGGGCTTCCTCGAAGCTCCTGAATCGCGGGATGTGAAAGGAACTAACGAAACGAATCTAGATATCGCGCTTTCGGAATCCGACGACTCGAGAAATCGGATCGAACAAGACATTACGTTCACGTATTACGTTCCCGTATACCTGCAGGCATATTGCTAGCGCAATGATCGAGCGATCCCGATGGATTCGCACAATGGATTCACTTGCCAATTCCCGTGCATTTTTGCGGATCTAACATATACGCTTGCGCCACTATCCGCACTGTCAAAGTTAATTATCCACGTGAAGAAAACATGATCGTTGGATCGTAACGGCAAAGATATAGAGTTACTTTTTGCCAACGGCATCCTGCCATTTGACAGCCGCTTCTACTATTCGTATTTGTATAGCATGAAATTATCAGATCCGATGATTCGCAAGTTGTCGCGCCAGAGAAAGGACTGCAAATAAATTACCATTAATCAGCATAACGAAATTGATTTCCCTCCTGCGGTTTCGCGAGTCGAATGCAGCGTCAAGCCGGATGTAACGGACTACTCGTAGACCGATATTCCGACTTGGAAATGTTGGGATTTCATGATGCGATCGGAACGTACCGCGGTCAACCGTCCGACTGATCGGAGGTCGAAGGTCTCCAATTTGCGATTTCGGTGTTCAACGCGCGCAGATCCGATACGGATGCTTCAATGAATGCGCGCATCCCATTCAACGTCGGCAACGTTTAAGTATCGTTTAACGCGGTAACTGCTGAAACGCGACGCGACTTTGTTCCATTGATGCATCCATTATTTCGTGCGAGACAGAAGCGAGCGTCACAGCTTGCCAGGTATTCAAATGTTCGCGATATCGCTTGCGATTGCCAGCGGTTGCATTGGAAGAACAGCGAAGAGGATAGAACTACCAGGTTGTCCTTGCACCGCCATGGCGCGCGCGGCGAGAAGCTACATTATATTATATGTTTATGGATGACGTGGTGAACGGCTTTGTCCACCGATGCATACGCCGACTAATGGAACGGCGACGTATAATGTGATAAGAAAGCTGTGAGCACGGACACAAAGAGGAAAGCGACTGCTGCTCGATTCAATAAGACATTACGCTCGCCCGTTGCATTCGTTCAGAACGAAGCGTGCGAATTAAATGGAAGCTTCTGGGATGCCCAGCTGGGATGATCGTGATTACGATGCCATGAAAGATATAAGATCTTGGATAATTCGATAAGCTTGATATCGTAACGAGTTCGATGGTTCGAGAAGGTGAAATTATTTTGGATATTTTATAAAATTCTTCAAAGATTATCTCGAGATATCTTCGTAGGAATCGTAGAAACAGTCCGTGTTTATTAATGCAGAAATTAAGCGCGGATTTTTTGATCGAAGGAGAGACTTGCGTCAAGAGAGCAATCTAGTCGATTCCGGGAGACCATCTAATTCTGCAGAAGGAATATTGCGAAAACATACGTTGATCGTAGAGGCGGCGTTGGGAATCATAGTGTTTAATAGCAAAGTTCCGTGGAAGTCAAGGCCAGGGATAATGGATTTCTCATCAAGAGGATGACGTAATACATGAAACTAACATTATCAATCTCGCCGATTATGATGAATATCAGTCTTAAGGAGATATCAACGAAAATCCGCCATTATCTGTCCGTCAGATCCAAACAGAATCCTTTCCGTTGCTTCGTGGACTTTTCCTCAATCAGTCGTGATTAATATTAGAAAGCCGGGAGTTTAAAGTATATCGTTCACTTTTTCACGTCAGCAAATATACGTATGCCTGGAAGGTATATAACTCACTGACCTCCATCCACCATATGCTGAAGAGTCGGGAAACGCCTCTTCACGCGGAGGGAAATTCTCTGCAGCGTGATGACGTACGCGAGCACGGCATACCTTACGATGTTGCGCCTCATCAGCCGCCCCCGTTCGTCCTGAAACAGATAAACGACCCACTTGATGATACATCAGGCATCTATCGAGCTTGAGAGATAAGACGAGGATAAAGGCTGGCCTTTACGTTTCTTTAATAATCAGATCGCAGTTAGGTGTCCTCTGACATCGTGCACGAAATGAAAGCGCCTGTCTAAAAGATGGAGTTTCCACGCTACTCTCAAGTGCGTTCGAGTTCCTCTGCATTCTTCCGCAAAGTTAAAACCGGACAGGCGCGATTATTTCGGACATTATTCGGTGCACCGCGTTCATAATCAGCGCTTCGATGAAGAAGCGCGTCGCGAGTCTAGAATAGATCAGCGTTGGCGAGAACGGCATTGACTTCAAAATTCGTTTCCGAAGCCAAACGAATGCCAGACACGTTCACGCGTCTCGTACATACTTTCCCCTTGTTCTCTTGGCCCGACATTACGGACGCCCCGTACCCTCGTGCCGCTCGTATTCGCGGCATGAATCGCCATCAGCTTAAAATCGTTCTGGTATTCTGGTATTAATCGAAGAAAAACCGTGGCGTACGCCACGGTTGACTATTTTTCCTTCGACACTTTGCACTTGTAATCCGCCGATGATCGCTTGGCAGAATATCTGATCTGATTGGAAATCAGCGATCGGGTATCGACGTCAACATCTTTTCATGTGTTCAAATTACTGCAATTTTTGGATGGCATGCGTATACGAGATATCATATATTTGCAGGTAAAATAATTAATTTCTCTGCCATCGAGAGCAAATTGGAAAGGCCGAACAGTCATGTTGTTATAGCTGAATCGTGTAAAGAAAAATTGGACATGAATATTATTGTCGCTGCGGGCGATAATTCTCTTGCATTTTCTCAAAGTTAGCGATAATATCAAAACGAGTCTAGTCAAGTTTTCAGAGATTTTATGGTGGGAGACGTTAAGGTGCTGCTCGACAACCATGCAATCATACGTTCGTCAGGACATTGTACTTTCGGCGATCGTCCGGCAAACATGTTGTCTGACGGTTGCAACGCGAAGCATAAGCTTTCCCGTTCACAATCAATTTAGCCATTGTAGCCGTCAAATGCATCGCGCGGCATTGAAGTTAGATAACTCGATCGCAATGCCTTTCGCAGCTGCTAGCTCGAAACAGATCGTTACGTAGCATGTGGAGCACGGCGAATCAAGATAAAGCATTTTGTGGATCGGCGCGCGTACTCTACGTCTCGGATAACGTGTGTCGCGGCGAAAGGAACTTGTCCACGGACGCAAACTTCTTCGGGGATACACGTAACGTGTGCACGAAGCGACCAATTACGCGATCAATTGAAAACTTATAGCTATGTGTGAGATCTCGAAGCGAGCATTTCGGGAAGGGAAAGAGATCCCGCGATGCGATGGCAAGTGCAGGAAAATAATGAGTTCGACGAATGTCCGAATAATGAGAGCGATGCTGTTCTATACCACCCTCTTTCCGCACTCTGACCCGCGATAACGTTGGAGATACAATTGCAGATACAATTATGTCTCACGTATCGAATTGTATGCGTGACATTACATAGTGTAGTCTAATCAATCATCGGGACACGTTATCCGACAATCGCGTAAGACATTCGATACAAATTGAATAATCGCGAGAGGGAATCGTAATTAATCAGGAGTCGATTCGCGGCGAGTAGTATTTTCCATTCTTAACGACAGAACTTGCTGCGCGCGTCAAGTTGATACTTTATACATTAGACGTTAATTGACGCCACGATTCCACGAGGAGGTGCCTCGCATTCCTCGCTTACAACAGTGATGAGCTATAAAACTTCTCGAGCACGTAGAGCCCTCATAAGACATTGCGCCAGGCCTTATTTATTACAGCAAAATCGCCTGGTAAAAAAGGTATTTCGAAACGGTAACGTTAACGCTCAGCTCTCAAAACGAGTCCTTTCTCCTTCCGCGCGTGTCCGCACGCTCTTCCGACTGCCGGATCGTCATCCACCACGTGTCGACACGTTGTCGGCCGGCCGGATGGCCTTTTCGCTGACCCTTCGTTCACACGTAGGGCGTAGGACGCGCGGCCCTCTTCCTCAGAATTCTGCGATTCGCGTCGCGCGTGTAAAAATGCCCGGCCTGGCATGCCTGAAAACGACTCTCCTCCTCCTGCGGGGAAAGGCGGGAGCCGAAACACCGATCGCGTCTCCTCTCTCTCTCTCGGGACCTGCATTCCAATTAGTTTTCAATGAAAGGTGCAGCCCGGGAACCTGCACCGAGACGACCGATGCGATACCGCATCCATTCACAAATCGAGCGCTCTGTATTACGCGATTCGTGCACGATCGCCCGTCGCACGTATGTTCGTGGGCTCGTATCGTGACTGAGGACCTTGTCCTCTACCTACGTGCAAAAATTCCATCGGAACTCGCGCCGTTCCTAGAGATTCGTCCCGTGGCACACGCGCGCACGCACTCGCTCACGCACGCACGCACGCGATTGAGTGCGCACTGAATCGAAAGTTTACGAAAGAACGTATCGGTCGATTATGCGGTAACTGGCGCCCCATTAGTAGCCGTAGAATTTTGCTCCCGCTAAATTTCCCTGGATTAATCAAGCGAGAGCGTTCGTCCGAGTCACAGTTAATGATCCGAAGACATATTTACATATATATTGTATATCTCTTGAATGCATCCGTGCGTAATCGGGATTTGCACGCAACGCTTGCATCGTGTTTTCTATAAAAGGAAGAAGAAAAAAAAAGAAAAGAAAAACAAACGAAGAAAAGAGAAAAAGGGAAGGAGAAATAACGTGATAAGTAATTAAGTAAGCGTTATCGGTGTTTTGAATTCTATGGCTTGCAAATTGCACAAATTTATCAATGAAGTCAAGATCGCGTACGTACGTCGACAGGCATCGCGGATAATCCGTGAATCATCGATAGGAGCAACCCGCTTAGCAGCGCGTAAAGGCGATAATACCTCTCGCGGAGAGATGATGGCACGACAAACACGATAGTCGAACACGATAGACATGCGGAATGCAGCGAAATTTATGCAGTGGCACAGGTACCTACGTCTTTCCCGCGACGCGTGTAATGCAAATGATAATAAACGTCAGGAAAGCATGAAAATGATCCCCGACGCTCTCTCGGTTTCCGCGACACCTCGCAACGCATAGGCCGGCTAGTTTTACGATTAAATGTCCATAACGATATTTCTCTCTCGGCAAAAATAGTCGCGCACGTGGCGGGACACATGTCCCGCATGTAATCAAGCCACTTTTTCTCAGGACTTTCTCGAAAATCGCTCCGGGCACGATTTAACGCGCGAGATTAGCGCCGATTTGTGGCAAAGGACGATTGCATAAGGAAGCGATTAAACGGATTAAGCCGGCGATCGGCCGACTCTCGTGACTATTAACAGCCTACAAAATCATGTACAATGTAAGTTCGACACGGCTCGGACATTACATGCATTCTACTTGGCGAGGATTACCGCTGAAATAATGGAGCAGTGAGGAAAAAGAATGCACGCGATTATGCATATTCTCGTGTGTGCGTGTGCGTGTGTGTGTGTGTGTGTGTGTGTGTGTGTGTGTGTGTGTGTGTACGTAGATATCCGTGTGTACGTGTGCGAGATGTGCATGACATGCGCGTAGGTCGTCCTTCTTTTTCGCCACGATACGTTGCACTTTCACTTCGGCACCGAGTCATTGACCAGAGCTGAAAGCTCGCGTCGAAATCGCTCCGCTATCCAAATTGAAGCTCGCTCACTTTCGAGCGAGAATCGCCCGCGAAAGATTTAAGGAAAAAGAAAGACGTCCGATAAGCAGTTACGCTGACCGACCGAAAGTTGCTACGAGAAGAAAACATTTCTTTCCCATTCCGAAAACAGATAGATCCTTCACAAAGCGAATGATTAACGATTACGAGTTACGAATCGATTTACGAATTTAAACGGAATCAAATTTGTGTCAAGATTTCATGAAACAATATACGATATATGAAATGAGGAGGAGATTTGGTCTCTCATGTTCGTCGGCGAGAGAACGGACAAGTGAATCTACCGTTGGACGTTACCAATTATAGGATCATCGTGTAGCATATTTTTTTCCCTTCTGGGCGTGGCGCGTGTTGGCACCTCGTTGGGTTAACGACACCGAAACGTGTCACGGCAATTCATTAGCGTAATGAGACACGAGCGACCAACCAGGCAACATCTATTAACGCGAGTCGTGAGTCCTTCTTTCTAAGAAAAAAAAAATATATATATTATTTCGCGAGGAGCGTCTTTGTTAAATAAATCCGTCCGGACAGTTTGAGTGATGCCTCCGGTTTTAGCAGCAGCACTATCTTCGCGTATGCCGAACGGCATACAATGAACGAATGACGTGGTCCTTCCGAGAAGAACCTCTCTCTCTCTCCCTTTCTCTCTCTCTCTCTCTCTCTCTCTCTCTCTCTCTCTCTCTCTGTTTGTTGGCTTGTTATATTTTTAATCATGGTGTCAAGGGGCGAAGGGAATCTCCTCTTGAGTGGCATTTTTACTTACATTTCCAGGAATAGCGGCGCTGATGAAGAGAGCCAGATTGTCCGGCCAGGGTAGAAGCTTGTACTGCTCCCACCATCTCTTCACGACAAGACTCACGTAGAATCCCAGAACGAACGACATGGGTATGGACTCACTAGAGTTGCCGAAGTAATAACGGATCTTCTCGAATATCCTGCAGAGAGCAGAGAACAATGCTTTTAATCAAGATGTGCTGGTACGTGATGGTCATCAATCGGATGACTATGCAGATTACGTAAATCTTTGTTTTGCGATTTCTTGCGACCAGAATCTCCTGTCTGCGTACGTTTCGATCAAGTCTCGAATCTCGAAATGTTCCAGCACTATCGTAATCATGACAAACACCTCAAACGGGACATGGAGGGAAAAGAGAGATAGAATGAGTTAGATAATTGATTAGTAACGAAAATATTTTGTTCAGGATGAATGATAGAAGGTGAATCGACACGCGTTGAATGTTAAAATCTATTACACATTCAATTTCTTATATGAACTCGCCAACATGTGGAGCAAGGTTGAGGTGATACCGTCGCTTGCCGATACCGGTCTTACATGCTGATTAGCGTTAAGAAATAGGGATCTTTCTCTGTTTTGTCCTCGTGATCGTGGTGAAAACGGCGAAAACGGCGAAAACAGCGAAAACGCAGATCCATCCAAGTGGCGTCTATCTCAATCTATCGCAGCCGATCTGAGATCCCTCATCCCGATTCCACATCATCATTATCACCATCATCATCAGCTTTATCATTATCGTGTCGTTTGGCGATCTTGGATCGCGTTTTAAAGAGAAACGCGACTTGTACCACTAGTAGCGTTGATCTTTACGACTCGGCCGGCGTCAATTCCACGAGCGATTAACGCGTGATTCTTCCAGGATCTTTCGGTAAGTAGGTTTACGTCGGAATTTCCGTGGATAACCGGCGCCGTGTTCGCACTCTTGAGGTAATATTGACTTACCGTTACCTGAATGTACGATATCACGGCCACGCGGAATTGATATTGCCACCACGTGTTTACTCGGATAACGACGCAGCATCATTGGCTACTTTCGCCGAGCTGCAGGACATTCTCAGGTTTAAAAATGTCCGACGCGATAATGCACTTAACGCACAATGCGATATCCGAGAGAAGAGAGGAAATAAGTTGATCCGCGGATGCGTGAGGGATCTTGGAATTTTAACGAACAACGATCGATCTTGTGGACCAATGCGAGCGCGTGCAGCGCAGCTCGTCTATATTCTATCCGATAATATTGGATCCATCCAGCCAGGCCGGCTGGCTCCTAACCCCAAACCGTTCCTGCAGTTCTAAATTTAGCACGGGCGAATCAAAGCGGTTTAAAGGAGAAATCGTTTTTTATATCCTCGCACCTCTTCTGGCCAGTTCTTTATCCCTCCCTTCCAACCCCGCATAAATAACAGGTTACGTTTTTATGCCTTTTCTTTTAATACCGAGCACGAACGTCCCGCCGATGCATTCCATGATGTATCGCGATGCGGTCCCTTGTACAGGGCGCGTCAAAAGAATCCTTTCGAAGCGGAATAAATTTAATCGCGTTATTTATGTTAATGTATAAATAACACCGAGACTTTCTTCCCGAGGAAAAAGCTTCTCGCGTCCGTTCAGGCAATTTAAATGTATCTTTAGCAGAGAAGAGAAAAAGAGAGAGAGAGAGAGAGAGAGAGGGGAGGAGGACAAGGAATATAATGGTTTAAATATGAATGTGTCGTATCGCGGCACGACACACGTGTCACCTGTACGCGAATAATATCATAATTCTGCAAGTATATGTACACAGCATATATGCTGTGGTTATATTTGCAGTTAAACAGAGCCATTTGCATTCACCGCAGGGGTTTACTGATCGTCCTTGGGCTCAGTCATCTGCGGTGATTGTTTAACGAGTTCGTGGCGAAGAGGCGCGCATCGCGTTATCGAGCGTGTCTTATTGATTTCCCAAATCGTGCATCTACGCGAATGGACGTTGGAGCAGTCTCTTGGATCGATCGCGAATCGAGCGAGGCGATCACGAAGACAGACGGGAGAAAGGTTACCGAGCGTCCCGGCACTCGGCGAAAATACAACAATGAATACTAATAAAAGGACGGTAAATTACAAGTCCTTCGGCGTTAGATGTTACGCGGCCGTGATCGAAGTGCCGGAACCTTCGGATCCAGCTGGTGGGCCAAGGTCGGTACCACCCGGGTTTATCTGCATCCATAAAATGCAGCTATGGCAGATATCGAACGCACCGATGGTCGAATCTGGCATTATCCGTGATAAGAAGCCGACGAAAGAGCCGCTGCCGATCAGCGAGACGCTGTGGTTCTCCTTGCACGATCGTAAGGTAAACGCATACGTACGCGCGCGTAATTCCTTTTTTCCTGGATATACTTCCTGCCCGCAGATCACCTTGAGTTTAATGCCCCGTATTATGCCTCTCTCGCTTATCCCTCCCTGGCGATTGTTTATCCGCGAAATTAAAATCGCGGCCGAGAGCACGATCGTCGCCCAATACGGGCGAATTTATCTCCCGAATTTACGCTCCCGATAGCGAGACAAGAATTGTAATTGCACGTCTCTTTCCATCTCGCGGTTCCACAGCCTCCCGCTTCGGCTGGGATTTACGGGATGAGGATCCCGGCTCCGCGGATATTCGTGTACTCACGCCCGTTGGTTTTCATCGAGCACGTATCGATACATGAAATTGATGAGGTAGTAGGCGAGCAGGTACACCAGTAGCTCGCGCCAGATCAGCTTGTAAACGGAGCCGCGCCATCTGAAAAAGAAAAATCCGATTGTCCGATTAAGCCGGGATTATGAGCTACTTGAAATTAATAACAGGAACCTCGATCGCGCTAATGGGATTCTCTCGCGTTAGAGAGCCGTGTCTACGATCGAATCCAAAAGTCCTTATTCTATTTTGGAAATTGCCTGCGTGGACAGATAATACGCGTAGACGGTGAGCGCGGTGTATCTAATTGCTATCGAGCTATCGTTATCTTGTCGATACACGAGTGCGCGCATTTGCATCTTTTAGCGTGGCTCCTGCATTACAATAAATTATCCTTACTGCATTTAGAGAAGAAAGAGAAGCGGCGTGGGGGACTGGCCGTTATGTTAAGTGAAAATTACGTATTCGCCTACGCGCTCCGCATTCTAAGCTAGGCTATGAATTATTAGCAGTAAATTCGTGATACATCTTCGTCTATAAATCACAGTAGCGGAGACGACGGTGAAGATGTGCCATTCCCATGAGCCATAAATGCGGGCGAAACCTGTCGTTCGTTATCCAACGTCGGACTTCCTCGTTGTGTGAATGAACTTGGAAGTATCGGCGCGGACATGTTCTTTTCTCTTTTCGAATATCCTCGCTTTTACTCGGCGCGTTTCGAAGATGTCGCGCGCGCGCGCGCGCGCGCGCCGGCGCCTATTCAATCCCGAGATCGTTATGATCCTATCGCGATATTTTAAAGCGTCGCTCTCGCGACAAGTACGATCTCCCGCTCGCTCGTCAAGTGCTCTCAAGATTTATCGGCTAATTTCCGAGTATCACGGATATTAATAAAACGATGATGCGTCACGTCGCGCGCGTGACGGACGCATGCGAAACAGGTTTCGTCCGAAAGGGGAAAGGGAGGCGAATTCTTATAATTTCGCTTTCGATCGGCAGCGACGCGATCGAGCGTCAGGCATACGATTGGCGATAGCTAGATCATTTCGTAAAATCGCGCGAATGGCGTGCACACGCGCGCTCGGCGGAATCGGCCAGAAGTGTGTCACGGCTAAATCGATTTTACGAGTTTCGAAGATACTCGACAATGCTTCCGATGATTGAATTCATCGGGGATACTTTACGCGGCGTAATCGGATATCGGTCACTCGGTCAGCCGATCGCGGGGAACCGCGTTCGATGACGTAACGGGAGAGCCCAAAATTAACAAAGTATTCGGTGATCCGATCTCCTTCGCAACCATCATCGATGACTCTCGCGGATTAGGCGGAGTAGGCGAGTAGCTACACATTTCAATTAGAAGGGAAAGAATAACTTCCGATACAAAATAAACTCCTACGCGCTCCTACACGGCGCCAATGAGGCCAAAGTGAAAAGCCACTTATGGAGGTTGCAAAGTGGGACACATTAAGCATTGTTTGGTAATGGAACTATATAGCATCGACTTGTGCGGAGATGAATGGCATTCGTTTGTTGGAATTTATCAATAATTCATCCTGATGCTCGATCGGATCTTCTGGATCGCGAATAACCTAACGTTATCACGAAACGGTACTTTGCAGAGACACTTGTTCGTTCAATACAACGTTATATACATATACACATAAATATTCCGGCCAAAATGGTCCGAAATGAGACGCATGATTGCTCGTTTGATTTTCTCTCGTACGGCACACTTTGCAGGCGCATTAAATCATCATCCCGCAAAATACAAGTGCCGACTTGCGATATGTGGTACAAAGAAGGAAAAAAAAAAGAAAAAGAGCACTAATCGATATCGCGCCTTTCTCTCTCTCTCTCTCTCTTTTACTCTAGAGAGAGAGAGAGAGAGAGAGAGAGAGAGAGAGAGAGAGAGGAAAAAGGAGAAAGATATGAAAAGCCGCGCCGGATATCCGCCGCATTCAAACCTAACTGATTCCGCGCGCTCACAAGGCCGTAACGGTACCGAGTAATTATTGTGCACAATAAATTTGCTCGCGTTTAATACGAAAAATCGAACGCGACGATATATCGAGAGAGCAACGCGGCGGCGGCGCGTAAAGCGAAATAATAAATCGCGCTAATGCGGAATCGAAGGGAGTCCTCAGCGATCACGCCGATTGATATTCCAACGCGACTGCGAATACGGTAAACAGAATTTATTTCCTTACGATGGCGAGTCTCCTGCTCGCGAGCAGCTCTCCGTAATTACGGGAAACCGCCACGTCGCCAGTCGCCGGCGATATTTTTTCATCGCGCAGTATCATCGCTGGTGATCGCGAGCCGCGATTTTGCAAGAGCGAAACGAGTAGAATCGACGACGCGTAGCATTGCGCGCCTTTAGCCGGCACGATTGAGTTATTCGTTCGGCATAGAGCGAGCACTCGTTACCGTTGATGTTCATTTAACAACCAAACAACCGGAGTGGACCATTATGGGGGATAACGAATGCGTTTCTCATTAAACGCTCAGACAATAAACGCTCTCAAGTCTATATAGAAAACATATATAGAATGTCTTTAAATTGCTCACTCTATATAGATATAAATACATTTCTGCATTCTACGCTCCATACTGATCACGCGGCTGTGAAAGGAGAGCCTTCAGACTGATTGCGTGTACTAATACAGCGATTTAACAACGCATATCCGCAAAGAATGATGGATGAAAGGAAAGCGGCATTTATCAATAAGGATTTATTGACAATCGCTTTATGTATGTCAACAAGCAAGATATATGTATATATATATATATGTATATATATATATATATATATATACACATACATATACATATACATTGTATGCACACACGAGGCAGTGTGATGAAATGTCACTAATCACTATTAACAGCGATTAGTTCGAAGGCTCCCTCTCGCGTGATTAGAATGCAGAATGCAGAAACGCGTTTTCCGCACGCGCGAGCTATCGGCTTTTCGGCTTCGCGGCTGAAGCGCCTCGCGGATCCGATAACGCGTCGCAAGGGCCGACGCATTTGGTTATTTTATTATTTGTGTGTCAGTGGGTCATGGCAGGAGGCAATGTCCCGCGCTTTTCGTACGCCGCGCGTGTGCGACGTGCACGCACAGACACACCTGTAAATCCCTCCACGCGGCTGGTGCACGCGCGACACGCGGGCGTATTGTACACGGATAACATAAGCCATTACATGGCTGCGATCGACAGTGGCCATTGTCGTATCGTTAATCAATCCACGAAGCTTGTCCGCCGGCCTTCACCGGTTTACGATTCCTTTTCAAGGGTGAGGAATACTCGCGCGCTTCATGAGGCCGCAAAGACTCCGCGACGAAAATCCTCCCGACATTCGTCTCGACGCGGTCAACTGAGGATCTTGCTGAGCTGTATCGCTTTTTCTTACATTACAACGACGCATTGACGTAAGAGCGAGATAAGTTGGTCGTGCAAAATTGCAGATTGGAATATTCTTCTGTATACACGTGCGGCGGATATAAAGTGACAATCAATTTCAAAGTTTCCTCGTTATTACCGAACGATAATTATGCCGATACATGTATTGGTCCATTTTCTGTATCTGATCGAGTGATTGATTTATGATCTGAGACATAATAAAAGCTAAGTGTAACTAAATAATCGGAACGCCAGGAGTTGCATAATTAATTGTACCAAGAAAAATAATTATTATTTTTCGCGCGCGTTATTAATTGCATCATACGTAATTGCGCCATGATACAAGAACGTTATTGAAAACTTATTATCTCGAGATATATCACTTTCAGCGAGTTGTAGAATCAAATGGAAGGATTTCGAGATTCGGTGGATTCGTTGCACGTTTATTCAGCTAGCTCACGTTCCAGCCTTTCGTTCGATTTAATCATCGTGTCATCCGGCGACACGGCAACGCGACGCTCGCTCGTATCGCAATTGTTTTATGCCCATTGCAATCTGTCGATCTGTCGATGCCGCGATCGCGGCTTAACTGCAGCTTCGATAACTCTGATAACCTCTGATATCCCCGAATCTCCTCGATTCGCGCCTCATCCGGCGAGTCCTCTTCCGGACTGGCATAAAAGAAGAATGATATTATAAAAGAGGCGGATGTTGCAAGGAACGTTCCGATGGACAATGCGGTCCACCGCTCGTAAAGTGTTGCATCTAAGTAAATTAGCGCATCTCGACGAGGCGCGGCGTTTTTTATTCCACCTGGTTCAGACGTGTCTGTTCCCGACGCGAGATCAAGGAAGACGTTGACACAGGTCGTAAAGGTTGATGTGTGAGTGAACGTCAATGACATGTGCGGACTCTCTTGCGGTTTCCCCGAGTGAATGGGCGAGCATTTTGCGACGGCGATGGCAGCTTAACCAGATGTTGGCCGTTTATGCAAGATCGTTATAGCATATATCGCCGTGGCATTATGGATTTAATCTCGCGCGCGGAGCGTTCTCTTTTTCAATCTTCTCTCTCTCTCTCTCTCTCTCTCTCTCTCTCTCTCTCTCTCTCGTCGTGCTGATCTTTCGCGATCTTACCAGATCGCACATGCATTCTCGGAGCTCGTCGCGAGTTACGATTTCCATTCCGCGCGAAGCGATGCGAATTGCATCGAGCGTTTCCTGAAGGGCTGAAAGGCATCGATCAGCGCAGGAAGATGCATTTTGTAATCATTATGCGAAATCGCGCGGCAATGACATCGCGGACGATATAAATGCGCGAAAACGCCCGCTCTAGTCTTTCGGACGTCTATCAGGAGTCTCTCAGCTTCTTAAATCGGCTGCGTAAAGAAGCACATTTCTCTCTCGACCAGTGAGAGAGAACCAAAGCGTCAGGAAACAATGTCGCGAACGGATCACAAATACGATACGAGTCGGAATTTTACGAGATACACGCTTGCCCGCGGAGTTACCTCGCAAATTGACTCCGTTTCATCATCGCTTCATTATCGAGACGAATTAGCAAAATCGAATGCTGAAATATGCCGGTAAGCCCGAGTAAGATAATGAAGAATGCTGATAGTACACGTCGCAGTACAACTGTCACGTAAGTGATATGAACATATCCTGGTGAACGTTTTTCCATTCCGATGTGATACAAAATCCTGAAAAATTTCAGTCGCGGGATACAACGTCGACGAGAGCGTTCGTCTTATGATGCATAGATAAGTTTTATCTAACGTCTCCTGCACGTGATGTAAGTTCGCTCGGCGCGAAACAGACTGACCAGAACGCTATATAGGAAGTGACTGGTTCGCCATAACCGCCTTGGTATCACAACGGAATGTTAAATATTACTGAAACGTGAGTCACACTGCCGCGCTGCTTCGCAAACTGGGCAACGATAATCTACGCTCATATACAGCCTACATTACGAAGCTCGAGCGCGTCTCCTCGCCGCGACTCGCCTGGCGAACGCATCCCGACAAGTAATTTCTCCGTACTCATTAATCGCGAGTGAATGCATATGAATGAGGAATTATCGAATGTTACGTTCGATCGATGCTTGTTGCCGCTGAGAATATCCGCGTCTGTATTTCTCGCGGACGATGTTTCCGCGGACGGAGCTCTTCGCACTGCCACTCGGATGAGCGTTCCCATCGGCAAAACTCGAGACTCAATGCTAGAACTCGTATGCGACAGATGCCACGTTAACGGTGAGTCTCGTACTCTCCGCGAAACTCGCGATTACCGAAAATCCATACGCTCTCGAATCCCGTCGTCGCTCTCCTCGTCCCGTAGCAGTAAAACAGCGCGGTTTATATGAATGAGAACTGTTGCACAATACGAGTCGCTAATAATCGTAATTCACATCGGCCTATCACGCTTTGCGGAATCCTCGCTGTCTCGCTAATCTTCGAGAGAAACTTCACGGAGGAAGCTTTTTTCTCGACCGGCCGTACGAGCGTTCGCGGGTAAGCGAACGTTTAAACCGCGACGTTTTCGCGAATCGTCCCCGCATTATTGATGGAAAATGGGAAAACAGGCGACTTCGCCGAGCAACCGGAACCCCGGTAAGGGGAAGGGGGAGGGGGGCGGCTTTATGTAGGCTTATTGTTGCATCGCTGTATCGTCGAGGGAGAAATAAGGAGCCTGGGAGCCGCTGTAGACGGCGTAAAGTAACGGTATGTAACAGTCCACCGGTCAAGGCTCGCCAAGGCCTTTTATCGCTCTTGCCAACCAGACGACCACGCTGTGCCACGCCACATTGCACAATTTTGTTTCTTCGATTCCTCCTGTGCCTGTCCTTCTCCATTTCTCCGCGCGCTACGAAGTGATGTAGCCGCGCTCGATGCAGCCGCGGCTGAATCTTACGACGCCGGACGAATGTTAAATGCACGGATTGTTGCTTGAAGACAAAAGCGGAAACGAGCGTCTTGCCACTTGGACGCATCTCACGGTATATTGTGTATAAATCATACGAGATTTTATTCAAGTTTTCATTTCAAGTTTTCTGTACATATATCATTCGTGGTAATAATGCATGAATGTACTTTACATCAAGTAAGCTACAATGCAAGAAAGACGTCTGTCATGAGATATTATTAGAATAAGTTATTCCCTGTTTAGACGAAATGCCATTCGTTGCCATTCGCTGCGAAAGATGTAAGACAAAATCGGATGGAGGGCTGCGAGAGCAATGAAACAGATCGAGTGAAAGCGATTACAAAAAGGGAAAAGAGAAAAAAGAAAACACTTTCGAAAATTTCTAGCGCGCGACGTAATGCACGCATGACGGAGACTAAGATCAGATGAGCAAAGGATAATATTGCACGTCCGCAATCGTAATCGCGAATGGCAAATTACCGGAATAAAATTTTTATTCGGATTCTAATGTTTTCTCGTTCGAATACCATCGCTTCGTAATATAATATTGAATATATAAATATTCAAAATCATGAATATGTTGCTGTTAATTATTAAATAACAATCCGAGAATATCGTTCTCGCAATTTCCTTGTCGGATGCACGATGGACAAAAAATATGAGTAACATCAAGATAATAGATTATATATCTACCTGGGAAATATGTTAATTAGATATCTGTGAGCGAAAATATCAGATTTTTACATTTTTGACGTACGTAACGATCGTTGCGTACGATTAGCATTGAGATCTTGGCTAATGATAATGGCATGCGATGGTAATTAAAACGCCTGCACAACGAGTGTCCTTGTTATAACGCGATCCGGTAAGATGAATACGCTTGATAATTGCATTTTTTATTTCACTGTCTATCTCATTACATGTGAAATTCAATATGCATCTTCGAGGCATATGTACACATAATAACACTGAATTTTACCTTATCAATACGTCGGATGTGAATCACGTTTTCGTTTATCGTGACAAGGCGAAAGAAAGGACCAAGAGAACTGTTTCTGATAAATGCAATGGAATGAGCTTTTTATATTCTAATAGGTATCACAACATACAGATTCAGATAATAAGACGACAAACTCAGACGACTCTTCGCTATATATGTAAAATAGTCATTTAGCATATATTAGCACAACAATTTCGAACACGTGAACACGTACACATGTTCGTCTTGTAAAAATATAACAGCTTTTAATAGGAAATATATAGTAATATTTGCTATAAGAAAAATGGAAATATCTTATTGACAAATGTACACACATGTATACATACATGTGTGTGTAAATGTGTACACGCGTGCACATGTCCCGTTTAAGTGTATCAAAAAATTTCATAAAAATTTCTGTAGTTATATCTCGATTCGTCTGGAACGGATCGAGTCTGCGTCTCAAGCGAGAGGCAGAACTTTAGCTTCTCTTTGAGCTTCGCAAACTGCCTTCGAGATAACTTCCAAGCTAACGTCCTCCGTGCTGAATATTATCATCGACACAAAGCGTTCGCCATATCCGCCTATTCTTCTGATCTCACTGACGTCGCACGGGCCCTGCAGACTCGTGCTCATAAGCAATCGACTAGGCGAGGAACGGCGTTAACGGATCGCCATTCGTAAACCGAATAACTAATGCGCCTACCGCTTACAGCGGCTTCAGCTCGAGCCATCCTACTGTATAGAATTCATATGGTTTCCGTCTCCTACCTTGCTCGTCAATTTCGATTTATGGTTTGCCAACTTAGTTGGCCAGCTTAGCCAACGTGCCCGTATTCGGAGACGCAAGGATTCCGCAATTGGCGAAGCCATTGCCAAGATGCGCGCTTCCTCAGCGGCTATCCATGATCATTGAGAGCGCTGATGCATTCCGTCGCAGCTTCCGTGAGGCGAGCTCGCTGCAGATGGAATGAAGGAACGCCTGGCGGCGTTTGTTTTACGGCAAGGCGCTTGTTTGAGGAAACATGGAATTTTGCGAGAAGCGATATAGCTTCGCGTTGAATGGCGTGACGCGTCGGCGGCAGGTTACGATGCAGACTTCGATGCTACGATATTTCTTACTCCGCGCGATTACGCGCTGCTCGTAAAAGTATTGACGTAAATGTTTTAAGCGCGATCGTTAGGACCGAGTCCACTTTTACCTACGTCATAGCTCCGGCGATAAACATTAAAAAAAAACACGCCCCGACGATCATTCCCTGTAAAAATGCTCAGAATCAGTCTAGCGGAGTATCCGTATTGCGGCAAGCCCGACCATCAGAAGCGAAACGCCGCGATTCCCACGCCGTGTTTTGCGCCGCGTTTAACGATATTTCTGCGATTTCTTACGTATTCCCTCTTACGCCGATCTGACATTGAAGCATGCCGTTCCCGGGTGAATTGAATTCGTTAAAACGGTAATAAACTCTTCTCCTCTCTTGCTTTCCTTTTCCATCTCGGCGGCAAGAGCAAAAGATCTGCAGAAGATGCGTTCCTGCGCATTCTCCACGCAAGAAACACGCGGAGCGCGCTTCGTCGAAAAAGAAACGAAAGGAAATAAGATGATCCTCCCGGGATGAATAGGACTGGCCGTGTACGGCTTGCCGAGGAGGAATGCGATAACTTGCGGCTCGGAGATGCGTTCTTTTTCGCCGGTCCTCCATGCATCGCGACCAAGACAATACGCAGGCTGCGAGCGAGGAGCGGCATGATAGAAATTTCTCTAGCAGAGTTACGTGTAATGGTACCGTAGGCATCGAGCACCGATCCTTGTATCATGCTGGATCGATGCCTTATTTATGGGATTTACCCCGCCTCCTCGCGTGGTAATCGAGCTGAATTCCGCGCCAGCCGACCGCCGCGATCCACGCGCGAGCGATCCTCTTCCGTGTATCGTTCTCGAGCATTGCCTTCCCGCGATGTTAAACCTATCACGAAAATTTGCTAATCCACGTTTGTGATTCGCCAATATTGGTCCCAAGCAAACAAGCCTCTCGAGTGATTGTTCGAGTGCTCGAGGGATCGAGGGCTCGAAGCTCTCATCCGAAATCGGTATCAAAGGGTTGGTATAAAAAATATCACCGTGGGCTGCCCCTCGCGTATCTCCCGATTTATTTTTCCCGATAAATTTCAATATGATATTCAAATTGCCTGCCGGAATAGAACGGAACACTATCAAGTCTTTCGGTATCGTAATAGGAGAACCAGGAAGAAAGTCACTCGCCCACGCGTGTTGAAGCACATGTAAAAGGAGATACATAACGAGAACCCACGAATCGCGATAAGCATTGCTGCGACCGCGATGCCAAAACAGGTGTTTGCTAATTTAAAAGTCAGCCAAGTGAAAATATAGCACCTACGTAGGCCGAGTTCTATTCTTTCTTCGGACGTTGCCGCCAAGTTTCCAATCTTCGAGTTCTTCGAAAGGATCGCTACGCGATCTTTCTCAAATGGAACGCGACGCCTATCCCTCGATTTCTCGAAGCGGAAAGCTAAAATTGATCTCCCGATAAACAGGATACAATTCCGAAACGCCAGCAGGCTCGGATGAACCAAGCATATATTATCATCTAGCATTCGGATGAGTCTTATCTAAACTGGTGGGACGGACATGCCAAGCGAGCGAGTAAAACGTACTTGAGCTGTCACGTCTCTAGATTCCCTTCTCGAATCAAACGCGAAGGAATCACGTAATCGCAAGCATCAAGTGCGCATCCTGCCTAGTCGATCGCGAAGAATCACCTAAAATACATCATAGGATCACAGATCGCTCAACTTATTCGATTAATCAACGGGAAGGATCGATGATGTAATAATTTTCATGATTTCAGCCGAGAACACCGGCATGGCAGCACGATAAACGGATGCTAGAAGAATAGCCGTTGATTTCGATTATTTAACCGCTTCCGCGTTTTCAAGAACGCACGATGACTCGTTGCGAAGGGATAGTATCAATCGCGAGTCATTGGATAATTGCCATGCTAATGTTCATGAATAACGCGCGCATACTCATGCGCCGCGTTACTCATGGACTCGCGAGTACGCCAAATCACTGCTGCGGCAATATCGCTCGCAGCGAGCCCGTGAAACGCAAGTGTATATCATATTAGAGCGATCCCAACACCTGTTACGCGCGCGTTATGTGTCACGTCGCCTGCTGGTACATTAAATATTGCTACATTATATCACGTGACGCGCATAACATTCACGTCTCATCCCGCCCCTCCCYCCCCCCTCGCAAATATTAAAACGCTCGCGGAGGCTTGAAGAAGCCTCGTGCGCTCGCCATGCCACTGATTCGGCTGAGCTAACGTTCCGTTAAGCTAACTCCTCGTTTGTGTAAGCAAAGGCAGCTCGCGCCTGAGATTAATAACGAGCTGCGGAGACGGAACTTGAAGTTCACTTGGATTTTCTGGCGGACGCCGTACGCGCGCGCGCGCGCGCGCGCGCGCGATTGCGACGCAGAGGGGAAAAAAGCAGGCGGGATTTTCACACGAGAGCCTCGGGCTCGCGGAAGTGCGTGCGCGCGCGCGCGCGCGCGCGGATGGGCTGCTTCCTGCGCGTTTACGCGTAATGTCGGCGGCGGATTGACATCAATCGCTACCGCTAGCGGATCAAACGCGCCGCGCGCCACGCGGGCAGGCAGCACCCCATTGCTGAAAATCATGTTCGAATGTACCTGGCACGGGAAGCGGCGAACTGTTTGCATTGCTAATGAGTCGCTGCTACGTAATGACTCCGCGAGTAATTAACGGCGGAAAATTGACGGGAAGATTGGCGGGAATGTGGAATATCTGACTCTTCCCCGTTTATTCGCGCAATTGCACGCGCGAGGCACCGTTATCAGGGATTGATCTTGATACGCGCACATTCGCGTATGAGCTTCTGCTCGAAGTGAGTGCGTGCGACTATTCGCACACGACACGTTGCTCTTAACATATGTACAAACGTGTACACGAATACCCGCGTAATGCCTCGAGCTCTCGTTACTCCGCATGACATTTCGATGTGATTCGATACAAGGCTCGGACTTTGACGCGGTCAAAGATCGCTGGCTCTGAATGGGCAGAGCGACGCTGAGGTCACGTAATCAATCGTGAGGTAATGATCTCGCCTAAAAACATGGCGCGAGTAGGAGATCCTCGGTTGCCAGGCACACATTGCAGGCATATCGAGTGAACTTTCATCATCGGTAACGTCTTATCTATCTGCCCCGTTGAATGATAAATTAATCGAATCTAAAGTAACGAGATAATAAAGGTTCTCCTCGCTGTTCGCGGATAATCGCGTATCCTGGCACAGGCGCGCGGCTGCGTTTCGCGAGCCTTATACATACCGATGATTCCGATTGACAGTGACACAGTTACCAGCAGCCTTCTCAAGCCGGCGGCGTGAGAAGTGCGACAATTATGCGTGAACGGCGAGCACGCTGTTATGCGTGCCTCCACGCATCGCGTTATCAGTTCGCGGCCGCGCCAAGTGTCAGCTCTTTCGCGCATCGTACGCGTACAAGGAGAAACAGGGCAAGAATCGAACCGATCGTTTCCCGATGGCGGAGGTAATATGAATTTATAAACGTCTAATGCATTTATAAATGTCTAAGAGAGCTCGTTTCTTCTTTTCCTCTTTCCTTGAGGACGAGGGAGAGTTCGCGCCAGAGGACGAACGGGCGAAACTTTGGACGAATGTCCATTCTTGAGATTATAAATCAGCAAGAGCGACTCGATCGTCTTGATGCGTGTCATGTTTTCTATTTATCATGATATATTACCGTTCAGCAACAAGGCTGAGCAGCAATCGATCGATCTGAGTGGCCGCGCGAGTGTACGAGCGGCAGATGTAATTTCGGTGTCCTTGATCCGCATGAACTCTGAAATCATGAATCAGAGGACGTTAACACGAGAAATCGGCTCCGTAGAGGTCGGAACCCGCTCAGGTTGCCTCTCGCTGGCGTTTCTCGTCCTCGGATCTCGAATACTGCGTTACGCGGAGGAAATAACGAGCGAACTCCCTCATCGCGGACGCGAACCGCTCAAAGTAATTGCCGATTGATCCGCGATCTAATTCCGCGTCGCTCGAATCAGGTTCAAACCTGAAATGATCAGTGACCGACAAGCTACCGACAAGCAGATCAAGCGAGTGGATCGATCGATCGAACGGAAAGCTCGCGGCTGTTTCCGAAAGCCATCGATTAGTCGAGGGACCGCCAAGCATCTCTCTCTCTCTCTCTCTCTTCACCTTTCGGAGAGATACCATCATCAAGGCAACCAATTGTAATTGATTGCTCGCTCTCAGCAAGATAATACCAATGCGGGCAACAAGGACACAAGGCAACGAAACGTTGCATAATTAACGCTGGTCACGCTTCGCGGCGTGATGCTCCTCATTTGCCCTTCCCCCCCCCCCTCTCTCTGTCTCTCTCTCTCTCTGCTAGATCTGCAGGACTCTTCCTCGAGAGTTACGCGGACGTCAAGTTGACGCGCCAGGTGCCGATACCGTATTTGAATGGAAACTTGGCCCAAATTTTAATTTTTTAATTACACCACGCAATAGTTTAACATTCCACGTTGCAATTTCATTCGATCCTGAATTCACTTTAATATTAATCATCACTGAGAAGCGCAAAGAAAATCAGAAGCAGCGATAAACGAAGTCGCGTGTAGTCTTGGAGCATTAATTCACATTCATCGACAATGTCATTGATGGAGCGCACACGTCGATCAAGATTTAACGTGCCAACCGAGAGGATAGTGGCACTTCAATGCCGATACGGGGGAAAAACATCGCAAAGTCACACGCGCGCGAATGGTTTTACATTTCAATTAGAAATTGAGCAAATCCGAGACGCGCGTCGATAATCAGTCGTCGGACGAAACGCCGTTTCGTTGTCGTCTCTCGCGCGGTACAGAACGATAAGCTGCAGCGTGCCGTTTAACTCACGCACGGGCGTTCGCTCGGATCGATCAAGGACCAATGGAAATTTTCGATGAAACGCGGAAGAGAGAACGAGTTCCGCGGCCCCCATCGACGACGAAGTCATTTCGCGAGACGCGGAAATCGCTCGCCAATGCCGCTTGTCTCAAAGCGCGTGCCAAGAGGGTCGCGTCGCGAGCCGCGACGAGGCGCGACACGGCGCGACACGGCGCGACACGGCGCGACACGGCGCGACGTGCGTTTTTCCATTTCGCAATCCGGGCTGCTTGTAATTCTGCAAACATCCGCACAAATTTTGCCCGCACAGCTTGGCCTTGCGCATCGTCCGCGTGGCCGCGTTTGCCGAAGGCGACGTCGTCGTCTCGCCTTCGATCGTCGATCCTGATCCGTGCCGCTCGTTCTCGACGAACTCGCCTGGCGATGGCGAACGCGACTCGCGGGCACTCGCGAGCATTGGGCAAGCTCGCGTCCAGCTTCGCGCCGCGTTCGCACCGTTCTTGCTTTCACGCGTGCGATTTGCTGCCATGATTCTTCCGTTCATGCGCCGCGAGTATTTCGCGCGCGTGATCGGGGCCAGCTCGCGTACAACGGCTGTGTACGTATGTACGTACGTGGCCGCTGTTTGCAACAAATATCATGCCTGGCGATAACCACGAAACACGAAGAAAATGCATTAGACCGCCGCGATCCCACTTTTCCGCCGTTTCATTTTCCGGCTAACGGTTTTCGTTGGCGAATGCGGATTTCAGGTGTTGCGATGCTCGACGGCCGATTCGGTCGGTTAGCGAACAAGACGAGGAGCAGCGAAAGCTGCTAGCAGGATAATTTCAGTGAGTGAGTCTCAAGATCGACGCAGAGTCGTAAGATCGAAAATGATATCGATGTCGATGGGAAACGAATTAGATCTTGAAACCGAGGAGGTAATAAGGCGGAAGATCTGAAGCAACGAAGGGGATTGTCGTTTTCGAACTGAGTCGATGACCGAATCTTGGAGGAGAGGAATTGACTTCCGGGGAATTGACCTCGATGACTCGCACGTGTGCATCGCTCCGCAGAAATCCTTTTCTCATATGCCTATAATGTCTATCTTCTATAATGTCATTATGCACACGAGAGAGATTTGTTTTCTACGCGCGCAAGAATTCAGCCGCTCGGTCGGTTATCAACGTGCTGGAAAAGCAGGATTTTCTATTCCTGGATACCGGCTACGTATTTATAGTGCATTCCGGCTCTCTCGGGTATTTATAGATCGGCGGTTCGTGCTGCTTCCTTTTGCCAACAGCACCGGTAGGCGGATAAGAAAGCTGGTGTGGATCATCGCGAAAGACGCGGGAAAAGGAAGCGCTCGATGTGCTCGCTGCGTCTAAAGGAAGCAACGAAACGTCGCGCGATGAAAGATCATGCTCGCGCCATAAAATCAGCATGGTTATCTACGCGAATTATTATCTTCCGTCGCGGATTCGATGCTGGGTGAATCCTGATGCGCGATCCGGTGTCGTAAACCGATCAGAATCAACGATCCCGCGACACGTCGGAATTCCGAAAGTTGCCGGCGAGACAACATATGGGCGACGGACATTCCTTTTTCCGTTTTAAATTACTAGCTAATCGCGAGTCCCGGACTCGAACGGGGAGTATCCGCTCTCGTTTGCACGCTATCGCGAGAGATTTTCTATTCCTGGACATCCTGGCGTATTTATAGATCGGCCGCGTGCTGTCGTCTTTCTTCCAAGCGCCACGGTGTTACGGTGTAACGCGCATAGGAAAGCGAGATCTTACGTGAAAGCCGTTAATGCCGTTTCCATCGATGCGCACGGAGAGAAACCGAGACCGGAGAGCATCCACTGACAATATGCAAAGGTCGTGGAAATGTCAACAAACGAGCTTCGACAAGGACGCAGCAAGTGCCATTAAAGTACGTTTTTGTGAACCGCCGCGAATGCGTAGCGATGTCGCGTCGATATCGCGTAATAAACCGTATCGCTCCAACGGAGACTCTTCCGCTCTCTCGAGCGTATATAGTGCATTGACGTAATGTGATATATATATATATATATATATGCAATAGAAACGGAAAAATGATTGACCTCTCCGCGTAAATGAATTTTCCTTCTTGACAAACTATAGTTGGCTGTCCGATATTTACGTTGGGATCCAAGCTAATCCTTTCGGAGAGAATTTTCTTATCGCGCCGTTAACGTCTTCCATAAACGAAATCAGTAAATAATTTTATCCGCACTCGCGTTCTATATTTAGCCGCCGTAAATAGAGGAACGTGCGTATTAATAGACGAAGAATTCTATAATCTGCGATATACGCGCGTTCCTTCCTCCGCGAGTCATTCATGCGCCCGGCAGCAGTTAACGTCATGTGAACGACTTTAAGGCGCAATTAACACATTCGTTTTATGGTTCCTTCGCTTATTATCCAGATAAAAAGCAGGAAGTCGCGCATGGAGCAGAGAGGCACAGTGTCTCGTCACTTGAAAATGGCGCAATTTTTATTCCTCTTTCCTTCTTCGGTTTGTTATTTCGGCAAGCACGACGCGGCAGGTTTGGATTTCGCGTTTCACGTGTTTGGGAAACGGCCGCTCGCGCGGCGAACGGCTTTTGCAACCGCGCCGAATTCCACTTCATCGACGAATTTCGCCGCCGTTTCTCTCATTTCCCGTCCTATCGGAATTTTTGGCCGATCGGCCTACGCGAATACTTTCATCGGATGTCGACGGTTTCGAGTGAAATCGCACGTTGCTCCCGCGTTGTTCCACAAAATTCCCACGCATTATGTAACGACTAATTCGACGCGCAATGCGCGAATCGCGCGATGCTACGCTCTCGACGAACATCGATGTCATCGAGATTTAAACGGGAAACGGGATTGCGTAACGGTTTAATGACGATTTTGAAATTTCGGGCTCAGTGCTCGAATTAGTACTTACCATTAACCGTAATTAAGATGAAAAAAGAACTCGAGAAAATCGGCTTTTGTCGTTTGTACGTTGAGCAAATTTCTGGAATTTTACCGCGGCTGATTACTGTGACGCATCCTGTCACTTGGCGAGAACTCTGCAGCTGCTTTTTCAAAACATCCGATATTATCGGTAGCGAGACCAGAGACTGCGAGAGACCAGCGTCTCTCGCGAGGAAAATAATCGAGCCGCGTGTTAAAGTGATTAATAGTTAATTATGATCGATAATTAGCGATGACATCTGGCGTCCGTTGTCTCCTGGCTTTTGCGATGTATGATTATCCCGAGGAAACGAGCTATTTCAACTCCAACGAGGATCCAACTCCATCGATCAACGTTCCTTGGAATCGCGCTCCGTGGAATTAAATAAAAGCAGCTGCGCGCGAGATGCCGCGATTTCACGGCGTTTCACGTAACTCTTGACGTATCAAACGGGCCAAAGTCTGAATGACGCCGCGACATCGCTTCGCTCCACGACCACGCGATACGTTTACGTATGCATATGAGACCCGATTAAACACGTGTCTGGCTAATACCGTCGTGTCAAATCCGTCCGGTATAAACGTTACCGTTGTTATTCATTAGGTGGTGGCGGATAAGCGATACGCATACACGCGCGCCGAGCGAAATGCGCGTGTACACACAATTGTATCGTGTAGTGCAATGATTTTCGAGTGGCGATATTCCAGACACAGCGGACATGCGCGCCGTTACGTTTGAAAATCGACGTATCGACGACCTTATTTCCTTAAAACGCGCGAGCAAACGTTGACCGTGCAGCGAGTGTTTTTGCGCTAGCGGGTTCTACAGAGCATCGCTGCGCGCGATTCGTGCGACGCGATTTCCCGAACAGGGAAACAAAAATCAAGAATTGGGATTTTGCTAAGTCGTCGCGATCGATCGTCTCGATGAGCTTGCTCGTAAGGCTAGCGATCGGCCAGCCGGGATGGACTGGACGAAATTCGATCGACATCGATCGATCGAGAAAGGTGCCAGAATGCTTGACGGATATCTGATCTCCTCGGATATCCATCATTCGTCGAATCGTCGACCCAAGCTCTTTCCTCCTTCTGCATTCAAGTAAGCTGTAAATTGAGAGCGCGCATCGAGTCGAAAGTTAAATCGTTGCACAACGATCAGCCAGCCGCAATAGCGCAATAGTCTTCGTCTGGCGGACAATTTGCAGACTAGGCGCGATTCGGCATCGTGGACCACTCTGTGGACCAAAAATGCATTACAAAATGTTTAATTCGTCGTTAACACATCCCAATGTCTTTTGACGAATTCGTATCAGGAGACTCGCGATGTTTCGCAATGATCGCATAATCGCGCGTAGACGCCGCAGAATTCGGGTCTCGGTTTAACAAAAATACTATCGCTATAATTCGTGCGACTTCTGCGAAAGTAAAAGTAGGTCTCTTCGATATTCCCTGTCGATTACGGTCAACAGAAAAAAATGGCGAATAGATATGGAGACGTTGAAGACCTTGGAGCTCGATCGAACTACGAGCGGCATAATTAGTCAAAAACTATCAGGCCCAATGTGTCCCCCCTCTCGATGAGAAGCGAGACGTCTTGGGATGATCAGAGACAACGCGCGAGACAATTTGTGTCGAGACTACCCGCGTTCGTTCGTCGTTCCTGTTTGTCAGCTGTCAGCGCTTTGACAGCTCCGACGTCTGACGTCAGGCAAGCAAGAGAACGCGCATGTGTGCGCTCGCGGACGGTTCGGCGAGCGTTAGATCGCGAACGGGCGGATCGAGAGAGAGAGAGACTCACTTAAGCAGAATCCTCCAAAAGCAGCCAAAGCTGGAGCCGTTCGGCACTTCGCTCGCGTACGATATAGTCATTTCCTGCTTGGCCGCGCGCGCGCACTCTCCTTCCTCGAGCTCGTACCCTCTTCGTCCTCCTGCGTTTCGCCACCTCTTCCTCTTCCGCGGGCTATCTGGTCCCTCGCACCGTCTTGTCGATGTTCCCGCCGGAGATGTCGCGCACTCGACACACACATACGGTGCGCGACCGCCGATATTCTGCCGATATCGCCGATCGATCGGTTCCGCAGGAGGGACTCGGGCAGATCGGGGTACCGGGATCTACCTGATCTCTCGCGACGGCTTTACCATCAGGAAGCTCAAGTAACGCGCGAATGAAGCAAACCAGCTGACCGGGCGGACCGACTGCCTGCTGACTGAGCTCCACTGACGGCGGGACCAAGCCGGGAGAACGGAGCCCGGCTTGGTGCCACCTCCACCTGGGAGCCAGGGATGTGAGCGTTGCCTGCAGAGCCCATCTTGTCACGCTTACGTGCAACAAGTGGAGTTCAAAGTAGAGCCGAGCTCGAATCGGACGGCACGAAACGGCCAGCGCGGCACGATCGAGCGCGTATCTTCGCGTTCTTGCGAAATGTCTCCGCTTGCTGATAAGGTAATCCTTGCGTTTACATCGAAGCTGGAAAACGCAGGTATATCTATCATGATCATGCTCCTTGATCTCTTCGAGAGTCTTTGATCAGACATGTCACTCTCCTAAATGTCTGCCTCTCTGATTCTCCCGATATCGATCGATGCGTGCATAAATCAATCGCAACGATGCTAGGGAAGAAAGAGTTCTTCCTGTTGGAGGGAACAAATGAAACATTAGATAGATAAAATCAATGCGTCATCATTAATCGCAATCGAGTCTGCCGATCGAGGAGAATAAAGACGAAGGGCAACATCGAATCGAATATAAATACTTTGCTGCGTATCTCAGGTGATGATTTAATGATCGAAACGTCGAAAAGGCAGTTTCATCTCCCCGCTTATCGTACTCCGGTTCATCATCCGCCGAAGGACGTGACCGCCAGTAGTTTCAAAGTCATCTCGAATCATCCCCAGGTCACGTAGTTATCTCGAGTACAACGGGGATATTTACGTAAGTGCTCTGTCGTAAGCACTTGTGACATATGGTTTACGCGAATTCCTCTTTCAAAATCAATGACACGCCTGGCCTTTCAAGTGGATCTATGCCGAGTAAAAGGGGAACGTTCGAAGCGCCGCGCTCGCCGATGTCGGTATCGCCGAGGGTTTCCGCCTTTCCACCTGTCGTTTAATACGAATCAACTCTCGTGTCGTCATCGATCGTACCGTTGATCTTAGCGTTACGAAGCCCGTCCGTCCAACAATAAATCAAGACGATCGGTCAGATCGCGGTGCCATCATACGCCGCGTTCCTCATCGTGAACGGACTGTCTCTGTTACGGCCCTGTTCCGATGCAGGTGGATACAGGTATCGTAGAGGTATCGAGTACTTCGGCGCCATCTTGCGCACGGTTTTCGCATCCTCCTCTCACCTTGCCGTGGCCTAGCCTGCGGCGTGGTCACGGCCTTCTGGTATCATCCACTGGTCACCTTTCGCTCATTCGTACGTCGTCGGACTTGTGCTCTCATTATCTCACGTGTCAACGTGATGTTTTTATGTTTTTAGGAAATTCTGGGATCTTGCGAAAGCGTACGAACACGATTCATTGAAGGTCTCTGCTCGGAAGGGATGCAGAATGCGAGTCGCACAAGTTGTATGCGACACGTTGTATGCGCTGATATCGTTAGATATCTTCATGCCGGTCGTTGATATTGTTAATCCTTCGGTTTCGCCTACTGTGGACCGCTAGAGACGGAATCATTCCATCGCGGAATGCGAGGAGTCCTGGTTCGAAGGATTCATCGACGGATTCTCGTTTTTGATTGAAATAGATCAGCGATTGGAGCACTCGCGATCGCCTCACAGGCAATTCTTGTCGCGACGAAAGATCTCGATCTATCCCGATCGCGTGACTCTGCCGTTTCGCGATGAAGCGAAGCTTGTCTCGGGACAAGCCACATATGATTTATTATATAAGACTTTACAAAAACAAAAGGACTTTTTACAAAAAGTGCACTCGTGCGATCCTTTTCCACTTTCATGCTCTCTCCTCTCAAAGCTTGATATCCTTTTGCGCGTTATGTACGAATTCCGCCGAAGCCTGGAACAGCTTCTTCTCGTATTCGGTCATGTGCATTCGTATGACGTGCGTGATGCCATGCTCGCCAATTGCACATGGTAGGGACAGGAATAGTTCCTTGCACACATCATGGTGGCCCTGAAGAGAGACGATTTTGCTTAATGCACGGAAAGTTATAATCTTAGCCGTATGCTTAATCATTCAAGTTCCTAATTCGACGACGTTAATCTATTCATTTACTAGGCATCGCTCTAGAAATTATTTCTTCACCATAAGTGACGTATTTCTCTGCGAACTATAGCGAGCGCAAGACAACACGTTAATAGATGTATACCTGCACTAAGGTTGAAATTGGTATAATCTTTTGCGTATTGTTTAATATCGCTGATATGATTTCGGTTGCGCTAAGTCCGACGGCCGTATTGGAGTATCCTTTCAGACATCGCACCATTGCGCCTCTAAAGAAATAAGAATAAATTAAATTGCTCCGTAGGCGACATTGTAAAACTATTTTTCTGATTATACGTTTCTTGGACGTTAATCGTTCAAGAATAGAGATTGAATAGAGATTCTTAACGTTCAGATACTCAATCCCTCAATATCCCCTTCCCAAATTGCATGTCTGCGAGAGTTAAATAAAAAAAAAGATATCAAAAAGAAAGAAAAAGAAGAGATACGCTACGAAATCTTCCTCGAGACATGTTATTCGGAATCTAGAACGTAGAGTAACGATCGTCATCGTCTGCTGAAAACTTTGCCCCGCGATGGAAGTGAAATTGACCAAGACTCACAGCCTTATGACTTCCTTGGATATCTCGTGCCATCTCTCGTCATCCGTCTCCAGACCGATGTTTGGGATAATATCGCGGAACTGCACTCCTGCAACGTTCACTCCGGACCAAAGCGGAACTAGGAAACATCAAATGTTGCAGCAGGCCGAGCACGTAACGGCGCCTTTCCCTCTGTGTCAAATGTCAAGGATCGATCGATATAACTCACCCATACTATCTCCGTGTTCGCCGATGATGCATGCATGGACCGAACTCGGCGCTATTCCTAATCGATCGGCGATCAGGTAGCGGAATCTCGCGCTATCCAGATTCGTACCGGAACCAATTACCTGATGGACCGGAAGTCCGCTTATTTTCCAGGTGACCCAAGTCAAGATATCCACTATATGTAAAACATCATTTATATTGTATTCATTTCCTTAATATTGATCTAATAGAGCAAAAGTGATGAAAACCGCTTGCTGGAAACAAGCTGAAGAAATACTTTTTACGCTTATTATTAATAAATGCCGATAATTTTACCTGGATTACTGACAATAACGAAAATCGCGTTCGGGCTGTAATTTACGAGAGGTGGTATCATAGTTTTGTATATCTCCGCATTTCTTTGCATCAAATCAAGCCGAGTTTCGCCCTTAATGGGTCGTACACCCGCGGTAATGATTATGACCTTCGAATTGTGCGATATGCAGAAATCTACAGAGGAAACGCTCTTAAGTACGTTTAGGCACAATCGAGAACGATTAACGCGATAAATCGAATATCGAAATATGGATTTAGATATTTAAACGCACAATAGCCACGATTATAATCAGTGCGCGTAAAACTAATCGCATAATCTGCGTAACTAAAATAAATTTATTACCTGTATCGTACTCAATCTTTGGATCCCCTAAGAATACGGAAGAGTGACTGTAGTCCATCCCCTCGCCTTCTAGTTTCTTGGGAAAGGCATCTACTATCGCGATATGCGAGGTGATTCGCTGATATCAAATAGAACAATAGTATCAATGTAGTATCGCCGATTAAGATATTAAATCTCAATATCTCCAGTCTTTATTTAATCCACGCAGTATGTCCGTTTAATGTCTGACTACGTTGCAATAACGTCATATAGACGTCAGAGACGATGGAACATTTCTTCAGCTACATTCGCGTAATATGCGGACTTTTGCTTCAATTTCGCCGAAACAAACGCGATCGAGGTCAAGAAGACAGAGGCAAAAAATTCTAAGAGGAAAGAATACGAAGGCATCGTGAATACCTGAAAGAGAAGCGAATTGGCGACAGCGACACCGACCATACCGGCACCGACAATAGTGACTTTGTGACAACAGTATCTGACTGGTTCCGACAATCTGCACAAGAGTTCTTCACGCAGGCACGGCGAACTAAAATTCGAATAATTCGTCTTTCTATAATGTTCCTTTAATATTTCAACGGATATTACAACATAATTTGTATACAATGAATATTAAATCAGTATCAAAAATTAATCTGGGGACTTAAAAAGTGATGTTACACTTTAGAAAGATTCCTCCGAAGAGAGGGGGAACTTAAATTTCACCGGAATTAGGATTTCCTCGATCTCTTGCCTAACAAAATAAAGCTACGCGATATGTGTATGAATACAAATTGACGGTTGATGCTTACATGAAGTTAACCGTTCGCTGCAAATCCGAGCCTATAGTCGCAGCATCTTTCGTAAAGGTTTTGCCTTTATTATCTCGGAAAATTTTTTTCAAAATTGTCGGCGGCAAAGCGCGGGTATGCCGACTCCTTATACAGATCCTCATTGATGTCGCGCATACAAGATTCCAGCATCTTGGTAGCGACGGGTTCGATAGTAGAGATGATAGAATCATTGCTTCTGCCACTCGTCGATTTTGCAAACGTCGCACGATCGTTTTCACCCGCGCCTGTCACATCGCATGGGATCGCTTTTTTTCTCGAGAAGAGAGAGTACCCTGATAATCGATCGACATAACATCCTTGGCATACCGCCATTATGTCGGTTCGCCAATTGTTAAACACATCCATGGTTACTTGACTGAACTTGCAGACTAACTTATTTATATAACAGGCGTTATCAAAAGAAGCATTCGCTGAAATGCATGCAGACAGCGTAGCGTAGTTTGAAATATTTTATTTTTAGCTTTTAGCTAGTCGCTTCTTTTCAGTCGGCTAAAATCCTTCCGATATTCGATAATATTTTTCGTTTTGGATTCAGAATGACAGAACGTTTGGCACGTTTCTGCACAGCTGTGCAAACACACTCGTAATAGAAACACTTGTAGTCGTATCACACAAAATGAGTGATATTATGTAAATAAAGCATGTGGAAATTATGGACAATTCGAGCGAGATAATTCTCTTTGTCGAGTTTACGGACACTTTTTTTTGCTCGACTGTGTGATAAAAAAATTAAATATTATCGATATGAATGATCATAATGTTGCGAATGATGATATCGAAATGAGCGAGACACTCAGACAAAGACGGTGGGAAGTAAACATAGGAAGAGGAAGAGCTCCGAACTTTTTTTCTTTCCGAAAGAAAGAAACACACATATCTGTAGCTGTGTATAAATAATGCAGCTGGAAATATCTATTAAAATTAAATAGACTTTCATAATACTTCATAATATTATTATTAATATCTGTGTAATATTAATTAACATCTTCGTAATATCGCGAGTTATACATACACTCTGAGTTACGAACTACGAATACATGAATTATACTGAGATATCGAAAAAGACACGAGTACAGAAAGAGGACAAAATAACACATAAGTATATATAACTAACACACAGAACAGTACTCATATAAATAAAAAACATATAAATAAGAGATAAGAAGTAAAATAATTAAATCTCTAAAGTTGGAGATTCTTTTGCATCTCGCACATTAACCCTGCCGATTTACACAACATCCCGATCTCCTCATCGGTTAACTTCTGTTGAACGACCTTCGCAATGCCACTATCACATAACACGCAGGGCAAGGATAAGAATACGTCCACGTCGATTCCATGATATCCCTAAAAATTAATTAAATATTACTTTCCTCCGATTCGATATTCAATTAGATCGAATAACAGTATAATATTATTTTTTTAATAAAGAAATCAATACGCTGCGATCGCTGCAATAAATATGTAAACACACAATCAAGTGCACAGATAAAATCTTGTGGGCATGATCGCCGATACTCTTTAATTTTGATGAAATAATTAAATATCACGCTTTTATCATAAAAATTAAATATAAGCTACAAAAAAAGAAAGAGAGAGAGAGAGAGAGAGAGAGAGAGAGAGAGAGAGAGAGAGAGAGAGACCAAAGAGAAGCAGACAAGAGGAGCATACGTAAGTATTGCGTATGGCCAAATGTATAAATTATTATAAATCATAATATGCTAGAAATCTACATTGTCGACTTACAGTAACCAGGTTGGAGACGCAGTGCACTTCAAACGCATTTCTCAGTATCGTTGATACGATATTCGTTACGCTGAGAGCGATAGCCCACGAAGTGTGGCCTTTGAGTTTGATCACCTGGTATGCGCTGTCCACTACTTGTTTGTGTATTTCGCTCCAGCATTCCGGATCTTTCTCAGTACCTATCTCCTCGTGTAGCTCGCGGAAACGCTGGCCGGCAACGTTTACCCCAGACCAAATAGGTACTGTCGGACAAAAGAGTTAATTCTCAGGTCTTGTCGAGATAGAAGAGAACATTCTTCCCTTTTCTTTCCTCTTTTTATACTACTGCTGTTAACAGCCAACCGATTTGTTTAATTATCATGTTTCGTGCATCATATAGCTATCACATTTCATATTACTTACAAGTATGATTATACGCACACGTATGCACGCGCGCATACGTACATACATATGTTAATAATTTTCCTGTATCGTATCGCATACTGTCATCGTATCTCTCATTCGCCAATCGTGAAAAATTTGCTCTCTTTAGAAAGAATCCTTCACGCACCACTAGTATCACCGTGCTCCCCGATAATCCAGCCGAAACAGCACGTAGATGCCATCTCGAGTCTCTGCGATATCAGGAAGCGGAAACGAGCGGTGTCCAGATTGGTACCGCTCCCGATGACTCTGTTCTTCGGCAAGCAGGATATTTTCCACGCCACGTACGTCAGAATGTCCACCGGATTGGAAACGATTATGAGAATCGTGTTGGGGCTATGTTTAATTAACTGCGGAATAATGGTTTTGAAGATCTCGGTGTTACGGGTTAGCAGTTCCAATCTGCTTTCATTTTCGCGTTGACGAGCTCCCGCCGTTATGATGCAGATGCGCGAATGCGCGCTCGCGGCGTAATCCGTGGTACCGCAGATGCGCGGATTTTTCAGGAACAAGCTGCCGTGTTGCAGATCCAGCATCTCTCCTTTCAGCTTGTCCTCTATCATGTCAATTAGCACCAGCTCGTTCGTAACCCCCTGTAATGTAAACAGTTAATTTATCGAATGAAGAGCGAGATCGCGATGTAACGCATGCAAGCGTGCATTCAGCAGGCTTACTCTTAAAGATGATAATACTGCGTTACGATTGTTCAACTTGTGCGAAATATCGTTCGTCTTAAGTAGCTAATTCATACGCACCTGCATCAGAAGGCTAAAGGCACAAGCCATTCCGACTTGACCGGTACCGACTATCGTGATTTTTTGAGTGTAGATGGAATCCGATTTCGACACGGTGGTTAAAAGCTTATCCTTCAACGAAGGATTCATCTCCTGCAAAATTAAGAGAGCAGTTTGTAACAATAGTCTTAATATGGAACGTTAATATAGCCCTTTAGTTCGCGTGTTATCTCATCATTTCTATCGTATTCTTATTTGATATAATGTAATATAATTGTGGATGGTTTCCGGTTCAGCTTATATTTCCCTTTATGGATGTTAGAGATATTAAAGAATATATTAAATAACTTGAAATGTAATTCGATTTTATGGATTATGTATATGACAACAGATGATTGAAATAATAAAATGGTCCTTAATAATAATAATTTTAATCATTTTCGAAATTTAATAACAACATAATATTATTCGTTTATTTTAGAGACTACAACGTCGTCATCACGTGTTAATCAATCAAACTTACGATTTATGTGTGTGTGTGTGTGTGTGTGTGTGTGTGTGTGTGTGTGTGTGTGTGTGTGTGTGTGTGTGTGTACAATCAAACTTTTCTTTAGATATTAGATTTAAATGGGATTTAACAATTTCAAGAAGATTGAATTTATAAGCTTGTAAAAATCGATCCTGATAGTTCGATATTGCTATGCGTGCGAAGGTCAAAGAGGTCATCCGACAGTGAAGATGGCGCACGTTCGCGAAGGTCACTCGTCACCACCATTTGAAAGAATCCGCTTTTAGTAGCGATTGACTTTCGTCGTCCGTTTAATTTAAATTCGTGCCGAGGGCGTGCGAGTTCAAGAGCTTCGTTAATAACATCGAACACTTGCACTTGCGTCTTTTTCGAAGAAGAATCACCTCGCAAATGGCGTTTAATCGACACGTGCCCTGGTGCATCCGCGCGGATACAACAATCGGTGCATGATTATCAAGTGGCAGGAATCATCTCAGGAAGCACGTGTATCCCTGAAGATATCAGTTCTCTGCTGTTTGCCTGCTCGAGGCTGGCGCGAACGCGCGAAACGCACTGCGAAATCGCAGCAGCGATGGGGCATGTTGACATTTAATTATGGTGGTATTAAATCACTTCGCGAAGCTGGCGTGTCGTTAATCAAAAAGAGATCGCCTATAGCACTCAGCCGGCGAGATGTAATCGATGAGCGATCCGCGCGACCAGAACGTCCAGTGTTATTAAAGTCGTTGCACTTTATGTGGAAGAGCAGAAAACTGATAAACCGTGATACCAGTAATATTACGCACCGTGGTACCACCCAGCGTGGTATAACGCGGATATGTGCACTCTGCGGATGCGTATTTCATCGCAGATAATAACCGCCGATTATTGATCAGACGGGGGGAACACCGTGAGAGACTCTTATCAATTATCACATAACAGATAGTCTTGAACATCATTGGATTGGTCGCTTTTATCGGTTAACGCTGAAATATTCGCGGAGGTCGATTTCTCACGAAGTAATCGCATATTCATTTGAGCATCAAACAAACGACGAGCGAGTGATGAGATCCATCATCAGATCGGAATCGAATATCGTTGGAAATCGATCGACCGTGGACTTCAAATAGATTTCTTTTACATGTATTTAAAACACGTATATGTAAACTTTAATACATATGAAACACGTAAACATATACACGTAACATATACTTTTTATGTGTATTCTAAGCTCTTAGGATCTTGAGGATCTTGAGAATCTTGAGGATCTTGAACTCTCTTGTCGATTATTCGCACCAAAGTGTTCTTCGACGCTGTCGATCGCGTACTGAGCATGTTGCGGCCGATGCGCCGCTATTTCACGGGGCGGAGTGACAGTTCAAGGGAATGGCTTTACTAAGGTGACCTTGCCCCCACTTTTCAGGAAAACCTGTCATAGAATAACCGTAGGGTAGAGATCCCGGCGATTGGCGAGCTTTGTGAATCACGAGATCCTTACGAGGGACGAGGCCTTCTTTACTTCTTTACTTTAAGTCTCCTTTCTTCCCTCTCATAATTTTCACAAGGTGTCATGTAGATATTCATGCGAGCGGCCGCAAATGCGGGTGCCGCGGAGCACGTAGCCTTTACGTGTCTTCGCAGAAGGAAACGTGACGTTGCGCACGTGTAACACGATGCAAGCGTAAGACCAACGAAATGGTCCTCGATATCGATTTAGCTCGAAGAGACTTTTTTCTCATGCGTCTTCTGCAGATCCAATCATGAGGTCTTGGAAGAATATCGAAGAGTGGGGCGGCAAATGTATTTCTGGAGCGACGTTTCAAGAACGATAATTCGTGTGTTTTATGTTGCGGGGACTTTACGGCGACCGCCAGAAATTTCGGCATCATCGAGCATCGGGAACGTTGGAACAATATTTCCGACATACGTAACAATGTGCAAAGCGTTATTTTGTTCCGTTCGCATTTTTATATTAGCTTCGGGGAAAAGAAATACTCTTTTACGTTAAACGCTAAGATCAATTCATGTGCATAAAGCGATTTGAAAGATCTTCTTAGGACTTTAGACAGACATTATCTTAGAACGTATTAGGTATGAGTCTTATTATCGAGATATAGATACATATTTAGCATTTTGAATGTTATTAATAACGCGATTGACCTTCAACATGATTAATAACACGATTAATAAAATATGCGACAATATTTGACGTGAATAATAAAGGCAGATTAGATCGTCGATATATGATAGCGGTACTAATCATTTTCATGGGCACAGCTAGCAAAGAATGAGTCAGATCGCGCGCGATCACCTCTCTCACTCATGCAACTCGTGTAACAGTGACATGGTGCTGCGCGAAAAAGGTCATTCCTCCTTCAAAGTTCACCGTCCACATCTCGAGTGATTCCGGAGATCTCTTTCTTCTTACAATCGTGTCTCCCTTTCTCTTCACTCATCTCGCGATTCTTGGAAAACAGCTGCAGCTGACGTGAGAAGCTGCACGTATCTGTTGATCAATTTCACTTTTGCTTTTATCGACTTTGTTTTTATGAGAGTTACAGTTCCGAATCGTGCGTTGTCGCGTACTTTTCTAACTTTAATTTATTTAGAAAATTATTTTTATTGCGGTTAATACATATCGAGTATCTTTAATACTGTAACATCGTGTGCAAAGCAGCATATAAAAGCAGGATATATTTTCAACGATATAGCACATTAACTATTTTTATTTGTATGTATATCTCATCATAAAATATCACCATATTACCTTGATTGCTTGCGAATATTACTAATAACACTAATTTAAATCGAACAAATAATTAAAGACGAACCTGTTATTTATACAGCTTTATTTAGCCGTTTGTTGTCGTTGAGAGAAAAATTCTTAAATCTCTTACTTTTACGTAAAATAGCTCATGTACATTTTCGACCATAATTCAGCACCTCAAAGACGCAAGAATAATCCTGAAGAGTATAGTTTTAATATAGCTTTAATTGGTAATACAGAATGCGCCGTTACTTCATAACGCAATTTCGAGAACGTTCTACTGTAATCTTATTTGCGAGTGGCTTTTAAATGCCACTTTCTGGGAAGTCGTATTTCGAGATTGTTATCCTTTCTGCAACAATCGTCCACCAATCTGCGTCCAATTACTGAATGCAGCGACGCAGACATTCCTCTACGAGCGCGCGAGTTGGAACATGCAAAAACCTGATAAACTGCATGTCTTGTTTCTTCGGCAGCGGCCAGAAGGTTAAAACGGTCGGCTCGTAGCCAGCAGTGTCGTCCAGCAATACGACCTATGCACCTATATGAAGATGGCACGCATAATTATAAAGCCAAAGAATGGACGCTGCGGAATTAGCATAAACGTATATAAGCGCATACCGGAGGAGGCAATCGCATACGGTAAAGCGACACGTCCCCCCCATCACGCCCTCCCTTGTCCGCGTGCGTATTACTTGTTGCTTCTACGAAGCGAGTAACCCGCTCATTGTTGCTGCCATCCTCAGGTCCTCTTTGGAGGAGAAAGAAAAAAAGAGACCGCAGATCTACTCTTTCGGACACCGATGTTAAGAGATAACTTGTCTCTTCCGCAATTACACGGCTCTTGCTCACTTGACGAGCGCGCGGACATTCATCATTTGTTGTATCTGCGACAAGTTTAAAAGCGATAAGTATTTCCCGGCAGGTCATTCCAAGCACGAACTGTCGCCTGAATCCAGTAGAGTCGATTTCGGAGTTTGGTTTCTGTAACTACACGTTGCATGATTCGCTTCCTTCTTTGTTGCTCTGGATACTCGAGATTCGATCTGGTTTAATGAGCTTGCTGAATCTTAGCTCTTGGATTCAGTTTGGATCGAAGGTCAACGGAAATCGGTTACAGTCATTGCGCGGGTCCAGTATTGATGCAGCAGCTGGATCAAGAATACATAGCAAGTCCAATTCTAATTCTTGGAAATATTGAAGTTTACCGAGACGTTTATAGTTAACTCTCGATGTTCTCGTTTTCTTACTGCTATTGCATGCTAACATTCTCTGGTAGGTGCTTTTTCTGAGCACCTTAGACCGCAGATTAACAGGGCAGAGCGTGAACATTGCGAAATGTAAAGTCTCGTTATATCGCATGATCATCCCGGAAGCCCGGGCTGTCAGAGCTGCTCTTGATTGAAATTTGGCAAGGATCAGTGATCGCTATCTGTTTCTTCTTAGAAATGAAACGTACATCCGTCCGACTGTGCATATTCTTGATCGACGCGAAGTTAATGTAGAATACAAACGGCGTTCTCCAACTGCCATGTGAGCTTCATAAACGTCTACGAAGCAATTATTGCTTAAAATATAGCTAGGAAATGGATGTGCGCGCCGTGATCTCTATAAACAATATTTTGCTAACTGCTAACACGTGCGACTCGGTCCGTGGCTGATGAAATCGCGCGACGAAAGCGGAAAGCGGAAAGCGGATTCGCGGAAGCTCTTCAAACGAACGAGAGGACAACGGACCAGCTCCTCGTAATAGAGCAATTTAATAAATTGTGGAACGTGGCAATTAGGATGGTGTTAGGGATCAGCAACGAGACCTTGATACGGTAATTACGACGGGATAATGAATGCGCATTCGTTAGTGGCCGCCGTGTGTGCGCACGCATTCGGCGCGAGTTCGCTGCGCTTGCACGCGGAATGCTCTGGATTTTTTTCTTGTTTTCTTGCAACGTGATGATAAATTATAGCTCGCGAGGAAGAAGCGACTCGCGGACGCATTTTATTAGCATTGCTCGCGTTACATTGAACGCGATTAAATTCTTCGAAAGCGATGCGAAGACGATCATCTGGCCGGCAAAATTCCAAACTGATCGAGAAACGCGCGATGCAACGGATTACCGTAACGAATGATTCTGCGGAGGACTCCCGACATCTCCGAGAGAAACATTGTCAGCGTTTCTGTCCAACTTCCAGTATGCACAAAACGCGATTCCACGAGCACATATATTCTTTTAAGATTAAGTTGATTGATGATAGATTGATTATTATTGATGATATTATTATTAGACGCTCAACGGATGCGGAGATTCATATTAATGATATATAAATAATCGAACATTATGAAGAAATAGAGTTTACTTCTTTAGTTGCACAGGCGAGGGAAATTCTCGACATATCTAATTCATGTGTACACATGAAGACGATTGGAAAAATAAATAGGATTAAAATAAATACAAAACCGCACGTTTTTTGGTAAGAGACATCGGGACGTCTTTCCTATTTTTCTAGTCCCTGTCTTTTTACAGAAATCTAGCCCTTCAACGATTCATCGATAACGGTGCCAGACATTATGAAATCTATTTTGTCGGGAAAACATATCTGTTATGTTACAGTCGCGAGGGTCGTCGCATTCTCGATTTAAAACTTGAAACGTTACAACAGAAGAGGAGAGCACCGATAATTTCGGCAATGGGGAACACATGACGTAATTACAGGCATGCAGATCCGCTTTCGCGTGCAAATGCAAATTCCCCGAAACAGAATTTTTGCCGCTGCACAAAGTTACATTCGATGGTCCGCAATCGCGTTCCCATACTCGACACGCGGGTGGTCGGGCGTTAAAGACACGTTCGCGCATACGAGCGATGAAGAAGATCAAAGAAGAAGAACCCGGTAAAGGAAGAGACAGAGAGACAGAGAGAGTGAGCGAGTCGCGAAATAAGGGACTCCGCGTAACTATAAATAAATGCCGATACCCGGCGGAGCGCTCGATTTGCCCGTAAATCTCGCATCGGGCCATAATCGTTGGAGCAATCTCGAATCTGCCGCGCATCAGAGCGAGTCTCTCCGCTGTGGTTGCTCCTTGCCGGATCTTCCTCGAGATGAGACCGCTGTGGCTTTACCGTCGACGGTAAGTCAGAGTCGGTAATTCAGGATCCTGTTATAAATCAGGCCTCGACACAAGCCGGTTCCGCGGGAATTATCTAACCGCCCTGCGCTATATGCGGCGATTCCTTTTGATTATTCTCCCTTCTTCGATATCGCAACTCGGAATCGAAGCGACACTCAGGAAAGGAAAGGATCTCCTTTCGCTGGAACGATCCTGCGCCCGCTATCGCAGCGAAACTCAAAATGACTAATCGGTACCGCTACTCGTTTTTGAGGAGAATGTTGAATAACGGTGTTCGCATGTTACCACATTTATTTTCCGCTTCGTTAATCGCGATACCGTATTGCACCGTGTAGCGGTGTATTAAAAAAATCCATGCGCAGTCTACCGTTGGATAAATCATGAAATGAAGTGAAGTTTCCACCGCGTGATCACGTATCGCGTTCAGAGATTGCGATCGCGTTCGAGTCGGGCATACGCGCGTTTTCACGATCCATCGCAGTTGGATTACGGATCTACAAGATCGTACGTTGCTTCCTGATTAACGCGCGCGTCTTCTGCCGCGTAAGAGAATGCGTTCATGGAAACGCGGTTCGCCGATGCGTCTGCGAACTTGAGGAACACCGTGAAGTAATCCCGCAATTGGTAATTTCACGATGCTTGATCGTTCCCGTTAACTTTCCGTAGCCGATGTTCACGTTGTGTCAAGCTAATCAAGCTTCATTAATCTCGCCATCTGTTCTTCTATTGTTTTTTTAAAATTGAAAATTTTACTAAACAGAGATCCGTGAAAACGGCGCATGAGCACAAAAATCGATTTCGAATAATCTATCGGTAATGATTTCGCATCATCGATCTCTCCGCGATGATTAATCGACTGTAAGACTAACGCAATCGATAGCTATTAATTATAATCAACGATACATTGCACGTTGATTAAACCGATCAATGGAGCTTAATCTCGTGCATTTGAAGGAAATATCCATTCCGCGAAATCATATGGGAAACACGAACACACGTCAATGTCATGTCGGTATATCGACATGTTTTTGTCGTAAAAAAAATGTCAATATGTGTAAATAAAATTTGAACAACTTTATTTGAACACCTTGAGCTTTATCTTTTGAATCCGACTGCGCACGTTTAATGCGATTTGCAAACAATTATCAGAAACAATTACCAAATATACTACTTCCCTCGATCGCGTGTTCGTTCCTTTTCCGGCAGATGCCGGGAATATCCAGTATTTTTTGAGGCAGATGAAACGAGACACTGCGGACGCAGCTTGGAGAGAACAATGACACAGCGAATGGAATGAAGACAGAAATGACATCCGCGATGCAAGATCAATCTCCATCTGATTTAAGATAATTGAAATCAATTTCTCGGGGATGCTGCGGTTCGGAGAGACGTGTTCGCATTATCGTCTCGAGAAACGAATCTGAATAATTCTTCGAGAGAAAGAGAAAGAGAGAGAGAGAGAGAGAGAGAGAGAGAGAGAGAGAGAGAGAGAGAGAGAAAAAAGAAGAACTTAATAAGGATGAATAAGGAATAGTGCAGAAAGCGCGGTCAGTATGCTCTAGCGAGAGAACGGAAGATAAGAGAAGAGCGAAAGAGAGAGAGAGAGAGAGAGAGAGAGAGAGAGAGAGAGAGAGAGAGAGAGAGAGAGAGAGCGAGAGAGAGAGCGAGAGAGAGAGAGCACGCGGCGAGAACTTTCGAGCGACGAACTCGCGAAAGAGAAAAGGAAGATCGAAGGAGGGGCGCGCCGTTGATTAGCGGATATCTTAATTAGTGATTGGCCGTGCGGACTAATTAAATCGTAACTCAATCAGGGCCCGAGCTGCCTCCTACCCTCCTGTCTCCCCCTCCCCCTTCTCCTCGCGCCACGGTGATTTTACGAGCGCGTACCAGCGCCGGACCCGATTCGGCATCCTCGCATGCGTGTGTGCGTTACGTTGCTGATGGGGTACGAATGGGGCTTCAGGGTTTGAGTAATGCGCCTAACCACCCTTTGTTCTCCCCCCGATTCTCCCGAGAGGCAATGTCTCCTCTGCATCTCTTCGTCTTTCTTCGCGCATTTGCCTCTTTCTTTCCGCAACGACAACTTTCTCGCGCAGCGCTCTCGCTCGCGGAACAAGAGCTTTGAGCAATTAGCGGCATTTATTGCCGCATGAAAGTGTCCCCCGCTGAACAGTGTCCCCCGGATTCTTTCACTTTTCATTCCACTTTTCGTATTAAGCACTCGGGGTACGAATCCTCGATTGCAGATCGCGCAGATGCGTTCCCGGGCTGATTCGAGCATGGGTCATTCACGGATGCGGGACCCGCGAATTCCACAGAGCAGAGCCCGTATTTTCGCCTCAAGGAGGCGCTTTATAAGCGCGATAAAGAGGATTCCTTAATTCATATCTACATATGAATGCGAGCTTCCATATGAAAGCATATCGACATGATTGCTACCGGCCATGCGGGAAAAGGGAATTAATTCTAAATACGAGAAAAAGCCGTCTCTTTCTCATGCAATTAACTTGTAAGCAATTGTGTTATGTATCAGTATTCTTTAACTATAAAACTTGACGATTGGCCTTTCAGTCATCGATTCCAACTTAAAGAATGATTAAGTAGAATAATATAAAACGATTACGTAATATATTCATTATGGGATGATCTCTTTCCGCATCGTATGAAGAAACACATAAATTGATGCTGAAACATAAACAGGTTCTGCTTAAAGAAACGAGAATAGAATTAATTAATGAAAATGTTTAAAAAGCCTAATCGTTTGTCAATAAGTACGCAAATAAATATTAATGTAAGAAATAAAACGTAATGATATGAGCTAAATAATAGAAAAAAAAAACTTATTGAAAGCTTGATATCTTTAGAGCTTCTTATTTCCTTTGTCAGGCTATATCCATTAGGCGACTAAGTTTTCATTTATTACTACTTCAAACAGCTAATGCATAAAGTTTGAGTTTTTTTCTTTCTGTAGAAAGAATGATCAAGAAAGACGTATGTCCTTGAGGAATGCCATGCCGTTAGTATCGAATCACATTAATTGCTGAAAATGAAAAACGCGTATACCTAAAGTTTCATAAAAGATCGCACAGCGACGAGATCTCACGACGAGAAATAAGTTTACGTCCTTGAAGTTTAAAGTATGATTTTTAATTTGAGTTTTCGATCTTCTCTCTCGACGAAGAGAAACGTGAAGAAATGCAATGTAAAGAACACGTGATTATGATCGATTCGCGTTAATCAATCGGACGTTATGCCTAGCAATCACTCGTAATCTATCAATCCGTGCAATCCTAGGCGATAGAATGCAAGGAAGACTGTTTTAAACGAGATATTTTTTCATCAAATAATGCACTGTCGTACATGTCGTGCTTGTTGCGTTCGACTGCCACTTCGACCACTCGAACAGTGGTAACAAAAACACAAACGAACGTTTTAATTAATGTCGACGATGGCAGAGATGAAAGGAGCGTTATCGGGGCGCATAAATTTCATAACAAATTGGCGTATCACTTACCGCTAGGTCCGCGCGATACCACCTCCCTTCATATTTATAATAGCGGCCGTTTTATCATCACGATCGCCTTTAGCAGGACGCTTAACTGCCTCGTACGAAGACCAATTAATTACGAGTAGTCTGCATTAATCTTTGCAGATTGGGACCGAAATCCTCGATGCACGCCCCGCGATTTATAGCGCTGCCTATTCATCGGATCGCGCAATAAGAGCACGTCGTCTCACGAAACAGGCGGGGACTTGACTCTTTTTAGCTCTCAACGACTCAGCTGGACGAGAGATCAAATCTCTTGTCATTATTTTGGGCATTACGTCGTCCGGTGAGCCAGTCCGAGATTCCGCGATCGCGAAGAAGCCGGCGCGTCCGCGGCGTTTCGTTTAAATCGCGCACGATCAAGGGAGATTCAGTAAACGTAGGATAAATTTCTGATCGTCAGTGTTTACTTCCTTCAGACACAAAACATAAGTACATAATTAATCGTCACGTGAATAGCTTTCTAATATTTGAAGTTAGAATTAAATACGGTTGTTATATATAAGATCAGTCACGGCAACTCTCGATGATCCCGCCTGTTCATTCAATCTTGTCTAGAATCGATTTCTGCGCTTCGTAGATTCTTTGACAAGACACCGTCATCAACTCCTGCTCCTTGGGTGTATACAACAAACGAATGAATGACTCCACACCGTTTCTGCCTACTATACACGGTAGCGACATAAAGATATCCTTCTCCTGGCCGTGTCGGCAACCCTAGAATGACGTATTTGATGATTTTTAACAGAAGAGGCAAGCGCTTGCGGTTCAAGCGATGTCAAGCGATGTCGACGTCAATGGAAATTAGCAAGAGTAATGTTTCTTAACGAGATTATTCAGGCGACACGTTCGGCTGCATAACTCATCTCGCGCTCGCCTTTCGTCTTGTACGTATACTCATTTTTAGATATCTGAATATCCGCATTGTGACTAGGATGCAAGCAAGATTCCCGCGAATCGCGGAATGCGTAATGCAGCTACGAGCGAAAGTTCAATGATCTTAATGAAACTGGTTGAACAAACCTTCACGAACGTGGAGACAGTAAAACAGGCGCAAGTGTTGCGCACAATAGCATCGACGATTTCACCAGCGCAGATACCGACTGCCCAACTGTGATAACCTTTTTTGTTGATTAATTCATTGTCGGTGGCGATAACTTTCGTATGTAAATCCCTCCAGGCTTCTGGATCCGCTTTCGTGCCGATTTCTTTATTTATATCCTTTAAAGGCATGCCCATTACCGCAACAGCGGACCAGACTGGCACTAGTATATGGAAATCGGAACGGAGCGCATAAATGAAGAAGCGCACAATGAAAGAGCGCAAATAAAACAGGATGGAGTAATACGTGTGCGTTAGGTATGCGTAAAGAGGAGACTCTCCGAGGAGTCTTTACGATGTTTTTACATTAATTTACCAGAGGCCGGTCCGCTCTCGCCGATAATTAACGCTTGAATCGCGCTTGTCGAGATGCCGAGTTTCTGAGCGATGAAATACTGAAATCTACAGCTGTCCAGGAACGTTCCCAGTCCTATAACACGGTTGGGCGGGAATCCTGACAGCTTCATGGCGATGTAGGACAGGATGTCGACTATATCGGAAAGGGAAATCGGAGATAATTCAAGCATTACGTTTATTCACGGTGCTTATGTGCGCGCGGCATCCGACCAGAAGCCGTGCCGATTACGTCGTCGATTACGTCGCCAGAAGTCGTAAGATGTCTCGTAGATGCGGCAAACGATATTGTCGACGTGTAAGAAATCATCGACACAGTTAATTACCGCTCGTCAAGCCCGGTACGCAATGCCAATCTACCAGAGAAATCGACGACATGCGCGCGACTTGTAGCAGCGCGTTAAATGTGACAACAAGACGTACCTGGCTTCGAAAGTATGAGAAGAACGCTGTTCGGCGCGAACTTGCAAACATTCGGTATGATGTCCTTGAAAATTTTCAGATTTTGCTCCAGATAAGCGTTTGATTCCTGATCCTCAGGAGACTGGCTTCCAACCGTGATCACGCATACCGCGGCGTCTCTGGCAGAAGAGTAATCTATCGATGCGTAATATAATGCGTCGAGTATCGCTCAACGATCGTAAAACGGTCAGATTTACGTTGATCCTTACGCGCGAATCCTCCATCGTTTGGTGATCGTGTCTCATGACAGAGATTTTATCTCTGAGAGACGTTCTAGTGTGACAACCGTGATAAGTGACGTTCAAATAACGTTTCTCAAGAGTTTGGGAAACCTCCGACGAGAAAAAAGACACGTAGATGCATTCGTTGATAAAGAGAAGAAAGAGTTGACATCACTCGTTTTTGTATAAATTGTAAGAGATCGAACCGTTCGCTTCCACGTTATTGCCATGAATTGTCGTCACCGATCGCGCTTCGTCCGAATCGCTTCGAGATACCCGCTCGTTAATCTCGACAATCTTCCTTCCCTCTTCCCCTCCCGATCGGATCTCACCTTTGGTACCAACAATCCTCGGATTGCCGAGATACGCCGCCGCATGGCTGATGTCTTCTGCTTCCGCCTTGGCGAGGTCCTCGTTTATGTCTATGAGGATGAGCTCGGAGGCGAGGCGCTGCGAAAGAGCAGAGAGGGATGAACGGATAGAGGAGCAGGGTGGCAGACGAGGATGGCAGAGAGTAATTAGCGGTAAGCCATTGGCCATTGGCCGGCGGGCAACGTTAGTGCGCGCAACGGATATCCAACGCCCTTCCCTCCCGCGGGAATCGCATTAAGACGCGAACGAGCGTGCATTGAATCGCACCGTTCGCGAAATCCGCCTAATGCGAGGGATCGTTAAGATCCGAAGGTATTTATCGCAGGTACTCTCGTCGAAACGGCGCGGCGTCGGCAGGAGATCCGCTTTGTCATCAGCTTCGCCGCATCTCTCTTTGTCGTTGCTGCGCCGTCCGCTGACACGGGCGACACGTCTTACACCGGGCGATAACTCATTCATGAATAATTATGGGACCGGTACGGCTTCTCCTCTCCACGGTTTCCGCCGGCGGGACTCGCCGACACTCGCCGCCGCCGAGGTAGTAGGATTTGTGAGCGCAGCCCTCCGCGACCGCATTCCTCATGGAATGTCAAACACCGAGACGGAGAAGCGCGATCCCTGTCCGCAGGTGCTTCATTCCTCTCCCGCGATCCCGCGCTCCATCTTTTTATTCATGCCTACCCCGCGAACCCTTTACCCTTCGTAGGGCGCGACCGAAAGCTGACGGCGAGGCAATATCGCGGAGATAGCGTTATATAACTGTAGTGCGTGGTAAATGGCGCGGCGAACGAGCGCGGCGAGGGATCACCGCTAATCTATATTCGTTCTCGAGCGACGGACCATTAGGCATCGACTGGTCGACCGAAGACTAGTTCTAATTTGTGCGGGCTAATTTGCGGTATAATGAGATATTCGGCCGATCATGTAAATCACCTCGTAAAAGTTAATGGGCATTATTCTCCCCGCCCTCGACCTAAGGCAGCGTCGACCGCACACAGGCGCGCTTTCGTGGCGACGAACGGCACGTATTAAGCACGCTTCACCGAACAGACGGACGTATTTTTCTCTGACAGAACGCTTTCACGCGTTAAGACAAACGCCCGGTTAACTGCGCGTCCGCTTCTCAATATTTCAACTCGCGCCCCTCGTGCTACCAATCTGTTATCGCGCGCCACTTAATTATCTCACTTAATTACAAGGAACATCGATTTCCCCATCGAGCACGGGAGACTTGCTTCATTGTTTCGCGGATATGCAATTCTTCGCGCACTAGGATCATCGAAATTTGCCTTCCGTTGTTCCGTGACATGAATTTTGTTTCTAGACGAAATTCAGATTTTAGTGGAAGGCAAATTTTTTTCGACGAGAAAATCTTTCATGCCGAATCTTTTCGATTAAGATTATCAATATCAGATGTATCGTATTTCCTCGATCTCTCTCATTCTCCTGCATCCTGCGAGCTCTGTCCTCTATAAATTCACCACAAACGCATCCCTCCGGCAATTCCCCCGCAATTTCCCAAGAAATGCACGCAACTGCTCTATATCACCTAATTTGCTCTAAGCAAATTCGCGTATCTTCCGCCGAGGGTTCCGTCCGGTATAATTCGCACAGCTTGATGCAGCCAGCCGGATGGCGCGTCGCAGCGGGGCGGGAAGCAGAAGGACCAGAACGAAGAGGGATGCCTCGTACAGCCGCAAACGGCGAACCATGGCAGATCTCTGCGCAAGGTGGAGCCGCAAGGTAGCCGTACGCTCGTACGTTCGCGATGATCTCGTTGATGCGATCTGCCAAGCTGCGACACGAGGTGCAACGGCACGCCACGACCGGTATCTCCCTTGCTCTTCTCGTACTTCCCCTTTCTCCTGCTCCTTTTACCCCGCGAGGCCCTGGACGTCCTGATCATGTCGGACAAGTGCCACCGAAACTTCGAGACCCGCAGATCAGCCAGACGATCAGCAACGCGTCAGCAATCAGGAATGCGCACTGCGAGCTTAGCGCTCATCGTAGGAAGTCGTTTGTCATCGCGAGGACGAGGGAATCGATGGTATTAATTTGGCGTAAGGCGGGATGCAATTTGTTCTGGAAAGCTATCATCGCCGGTGGTAACGGGCTCTTTAATATCCCGGCCGCGGTCGTCCGGGCATCGTGACCTCCGCATGCGCGACTCGAACCGGGCTAGAGTGCCATTTAAGTGGCCTCCGCGCCGTCTGCGACGTATAACAATGTCGCGACGTTGGCCAACGAGAGGGCTGTCGTCGTCCAGCCGATACGCCCTCCGCGTCCCGTCGCATTGTTTGCTCTCGTAAATTTGCGGAAACCGAAACCTCAAATTAGCCGCTCACGCTCATTACGCGTGCTCCGCCGAGCACATGTGCGGACATTGTTGCACCCCTCCGTGCAGCGCGCGGCTAATTTGTAGCTTTATTCCTTTCCTTTCGATGAAAGGCAGGCTATCAAATTATCTAAACAATACAATTGTGATGTACGATTCCTCTCGTAATGCCGCGCTCATTATTCCCGCGTCTCCTGCGCTTTCCGTCATTAAACCGTTCAGCTTGTTGCCGCCGCCGCCGCCGTCGCCGCCGCCGCTGCGAGAAACTCTCCCAGCTAAGCTTCCCGTAACCATTCACGGCAAGCTTCTTCGGGATTCCTATGCGCGATCGGTGACTGCCACAAACGTGAGCCGTGCACATTTACACGCGCGTCTGGCGGGAATGGCGGTTCTTGGCGGATCGCGTTATGAATTACCGCCGCCCCGCACAGTTACCAAACATAAATCAGTCGGCTCGCCGTGCTGCGGGGGAGCGTGGCCGACGTGTAAATGTTCGCGTTACGATCCGCGATAACGAGCGGAGACGATGCCCAGAAACCGCCCGCTTCTACGTCCTCCCGGCACCACCCCCCCCCCCCCCCCCCCCTCGCCGCTTCGACGTTCCGCCCTTCCTGCTCCTTCCTGCGTGGCCGAATTCCCTCTTCTGGTCTTCCGTGGATCATTTGCATAATAGCCTTTTTCGAGCGGCACACTAACGAGCCTACATTCACCGCATTCGCCTCCCCCCCCCCCCAACCTCCTACCCGTGCCTGTACCTGCACGCGCGCGCGAACCCACGCACGCACACGCGCGCACGCAACCCGGGGGCATTCCGGGGGCCCGACGTCGTCCTTTGTTGGACCTGCGAGTCTCCCGCGGTCATGATCCCCGCCAACGCCGGGTATTATTTTATCCCTCGATTCACCCCGCCGGCTGACAAATACCTGCCACGTGGTCGCGGCGCTACGTCCCGCTCATTCGCGGGATCATTGCGGACGTGATTGACGTATCGAGTACGTTAATCCGGCACGCGGCGCAATGCGCGGATCGATTACGGGTCGATACGTTAATCAACGCGGGTGGTGCACGTTTCTCGCGCTGCATAAATGTCGATCGAACGGCGGCCGGGCCGTGTTGACTTACATGTCGGAAGTTTTATGCGTGCCGTAATAATTCACGGCGAACGTATCACGTAACGCTGACGTTATAACGTACTTTGGAAAATGCGCGTGTCGGAGCCGCAACGCGGAAGAAGCTTTCGCCATGTAAATAGCATGCGCGATGACAATGCACGTACTTGGAGGTAGAAAAAAGGTAGATGCGTTCTTTGCGCTTTAAGGTTGTGAAGATTATCGCATCGTAAAAGATACGTGCGTATTACAGAGGAAGCGACGAGCGTGTCGGCTTTACTTTATCAAAGGGGTATCCCTGTCAACTCGTCAGCCGTACATGTATCATCGCTAGTTCTATAAAACGCTAAATGATCACGCAACAAAATAATTGGAAAACAATGCGAGAGGTTAGCTCGTTGAAGCTCGTCGTCGATTACACCACCAACCTTGAATAAAATCGCAATAGCGACCGCAACGCCTTTGGGTGCACTGCCGACGACAGCAACCTTGACACGATGACCATCCACGAGATGTTCCGCCTGTTTAGTCAGCAAGAAGTTCGCCGTGTTGCCGGTGACGTCATGTAAGTTCCTTTTGTATTCTGTCATGTTCGGCGCACGGATGTACCTCCGTTTCCGCGGATTTGAGATCGGACTGATTCAGACAGACCGGGAACCGCCTGGCATCGTGGACGTGGATCCCTGATTCGTACTTTTCGCAATTTTGCCCCCCGTATTAGATTAATTTCAGATAGAAGGCGTCCGGGATAGCAGACAGTCGAGAGAGCGCTTCTGACAGGAGGCCAGTGAAGTTGACGGCGGACGTGCGACAAGTGGATTCGCTGTCAATTCGAAATGCTAAAGTCCCGTGCCGAAAAGCCATGAGCAGCGCGAAGAACGGGAAGGCAAAGAGTCGCTCTCGCGCGACCCCGCGAATCCCGTTCGCCGCGCGGGAGCGTGAACTTTAGAGTCGCCTTCCAGCGGGAGGTGCACCATGCACCTTATCGCGGACGATCGCACGAAAAGATGTTGTCGATAAGTCCCATCGCGCGGAATCGATTACGGTCGGCAAAAATGCTCGTTGCGCGACGAGCGTTAAAGCGCTCGGCGCGGATGTAGCAGACGCCGCAGTTCGTCTCGTGGTTTTCGTTTTTCGGCCGATAGGCAGATCGCGAAATCGATCGACATCTGTCCGCCTGGCACAGGTGGGATGCGCCCGAACCGAGACGTCCAATTTCCGTCCCGCGGGATGCTCGAGAACGCTCCTGGAGGCTCCGCTTCCGTCGAATCGATTCACTCTACGATCATTATTACTAAAACGCGGTGCCCCTCTCCCTCCCTCGTCATCCTGAGATCATTCAATTTTCGCGGTCGTCGTTCCTCGGGAAAGTCAAGACGTTCGAGATTGAACCTCGCGTTCAAGTCTGACGTTGAAAGGACAGACGCGTTCATGGAACGCGCGTGTACGCGCGTGTACGCGTACGATCTCGCTACGACGAGAATCGGCGCGCAAAGCGTGTAACGCGGAAAGAGATCGCGGTTGAAATTATCCAATCTGCCTGAGGCGCGGCTTACGTACGCTCGCTCCGCGCATGTACTTTCATCCGCCCTTTCACCTTCCCGCTGTGCATCCTTCGACTTGCGTAAATCAAAATTCGATCGAGCAAAAAGGATATCGAGTAATGAGCCCCGCGCGGAACATCGATTTCGCGCGCGAGAGAGAGAAAAAGGGAGCCGCGCGTGTAGCGCGCTTGCAGGCAATCTCGGCAGTGCGCGGCCGGTTTAATTTTCCAGGAAGTCGAGTTTCACTCATATATCGTTTATTATGACGGATCGAACGAACGCACGCGGGAACCGGTCGCCAGGTGCACGCAGCATCGCCCTTTATCGGCGAGGATGCCTTCTGAAGCGTCGCCCTCTTTCTTCCGCCCCGCGACTTCCGCCGCGAATCCCGCTTGCCTCCGTCCTCTTCTCCTCCTCGGGTCATTCCTCGAGCTCAACCTCCGATTCCTGAAGAATGCCGCATTCGCGTAACACGTTGCGGATGTTGTCGGCGCACCGCTGCACCGCTGTCTTCTCTTGCTCGTTCAGTTTCTGTCGCACCTTGGCGTGTACGCCCTCCCGACCGAGAACGCAGGGTAGCGACATGTATATGTCCTTGTCGGTACCGTGGACGCAAGTCTGTAAATAAAAATTCCTTGAGCTTGTCCCTCTCTCTCTCTCTCTCTCTCTCTCTCTCTCTCTCTCTCTCTGTCTCTCTCCAGTTGACACGCGAAGAAGCGCGTTCTGAAGCGCGTGGATTCTATCTACGGTGTGTGGGATGGCGAGAAAGAAGTCTACGTAATTTAAGGATCAAGAGTCAACACGAGAGTCAAGAAATCTCATACGTTTATACACGTTACAATCATTATTGGCGATAATGATCGTTAGTCTAAAATCAGATTTCCACGTAAGATTATGCAGAATCAGATTATGCAAAAAGATCTTCCCCTCCGCACGTTATTTTCTATTAAATATTACGTTTCCCGTTATATTTCCTGTATTGCCTTCCAAATTGATTGCCTCGTCCATAATCTTAAAATAACGTAAGCCAAGGGGCTGGCATGAAATTTCTAGAGAGAGCATTATCCGTTACGAAATCCGATGCTATCTGAATGAAAGCGTTAATTGATCAATTGCCGCGTAAATCACGGTGGAGATAGCAACGGCTGCTAAAGTCCACGCGATTCCGATGATTCTAGAGAGCCTTGACTTAATTAGCGGTCCTTACGTGTACGTATGTCGAGACAGGTAAGACCACTTTGGTATTCCTCACGATTGCGTCGATGATCTCGGCAGTGCAGAAGCCGAGAGCCCAGCAGCTCGGCCCTTTCTCGCCCTTTTTCCGATTGATTTCAGCCTCGCTGTAAATGGAAGGTAGGGTATTTTAAACCTTAAATTCTGCTTGCTTAAATTCTGGGAAAGTGTCTGTTCCGCGAGCCCAGCTACCGACATTTTATTTACAGCTTCGGAGATGTCGCACCACTTCTCGGGATCATCCGCTTCGCCCATCCTTGGATTTATGTCGCGTATCTTCGTTCCGGCCACGTGAACGCTCGACCATATGGAAACTGTGTGCGAAATGGCAGACGTTGCGGGTAAAGATACTCGCCGCTTAATTACCAAGTCGTTTATATAATACGCACGATGCTCAAGCATCGGCAATTAAAAGTAACAACGCGTCGCTTTGCGAACGACGCTTGGCAACGTCTCGCGAATAATGAGTCTTAAATGAAACGTTATCGCTCGGAGCGACAGTTAGAGCGGCGATAACGAGAGACCGACTCTCGTCGATCGTGAAAATCTACAAGGGATTAATTAAGACATCAATCAAGTACCGGATGTGTCGCCCTGCGCGCCGATGTTCACGCAACTAATCGACGTACGCGCCAATCCCAGTTTCTGGCTCAATAAATCCTGTAACCTGGAGCTGTCGAGCAGAGTCCCCGTGCCGAGCACCCTGCTCGACGGAAACTTGGACAACTTCCACGTGATGTACGACATGACGTCGATCGGCTGGGTTACCACCAGCAACACCGCCTTGCAGGCCAGTTTCGCGATGGTCGGGATGACCTTCTTGAATACCTCGACGTTGCGCTTCACGTTCACCTCCTCGCCCGGCTTCCTCTCGCAAACGGCGATCACCACCACGGCCGAGTCCTTCACCTTGTAGACATCTAGAGGGGAAGCGCGATCGTGAGATCTTGCTGGGATTTCTAGCTACGGATACGCATTTCAATCCCTTCGGGCAGCCTTCGGGCTACGAGCGAGTCGACGTATAAATCGCGCCAAAGCGCCTTTGTGAACGGCGCTCGAATATTCATACGGGAAAGAAGCCGTAACGGGAAATGACTTCGTTAAGAATCGGGCGCGCCTTTTCCGAGGAATCCTTTCCCCGTCTCGCTCAATCGCGCGATCATCGGCCGCTCGGTAACGCGTGGAATACAAAACGACCAGACCAGGAATAAGAAGCTTTCTGCCTTTCCGAGGGAGATCCACCGGAGATGCGCCAAGATAAAGGGCGGCAAGGGAAGACAATCCGGCGTGCCCGGAAAAATAAAGAGCACAGATCCGAGCCAACACCTTCGCGCAAAGTGCTTGTAGTAACACGCGCCGGTACCGCAGCACATACTGACGATGCATTCACGGTGGAGAGATGTTGTTACAGATAGCTCGGCGAGCCCGTAAAAAAGTCGTCTCACTTGTTCCGGTAATTGCTACCTCGCACGAGACAAGATCGGAAGAAATCATTCCGCTCTATCCCGCAGGTATAAATATCGGCGAGGCGGCGCGTTGTGCGCCACAAAAATCCGAACGCACCGCGAGATCATCGTCGAGATCGAACGCTCATCGAACTCGATGGAGCTATTCCCGAGCCACAGCATCTCGGCTTCTCGCTTACTGTACCTTTCAGTTCCCACGTCAAGGACATTGCGTCTTTGTAACGCGTTCGTCAGGGCGGGTTAAACGCGCCTTGAACACGCTCCGGAGACAGCAACAGAAAACCGCGTCGTGGACTCGATCACGGCCAAGATAAATAAGAGTGGACGAAATTTACGAGCGTGTCCGTGAAAAACTCGAGGGAAACGCTCCCTCGGTTCTTCAGCGTGTAAGCATGCCGTGATGTAGATGACGATCGAAGATTAAGGGACAGGTCCGAGGGGATCCCGGTCCCCGAAACTCGTCGTCGCTAGCCCGAAAGTCCGATTTCTCGTCTGCGCGCATGCGAGAGAGAGAGAGAGAGAGAGAGAGAGAGAGAGAGAGAGAGAGGGGGAAGGATAGAAGGCTATGACCGTTGTCTCTGAACCGGTGCACGTTGACAGGGGTTCCTCCTGACGGATAAACTGACGGCTTGTCATTTAAAACGGGTGCCGATCGGGCCGGATGATCGCGACGTGCAGGCTCATCAGTCCGAACGTATCAAACTGAGATTTTTGGGATTCGTGCTGTCGTGAATGAGGTTGTCCGCGTTGCTCCCAACGCGCGGCAGGACATTCACGATTCGACGATTCCATAATCGTGAATAAGGCCTGACGACGACACCAGCCGGAGTGTGAATCACTGTGAGAAACTTCGACACGGATACCGCGATGGCGGATCAGCCTCTGTATGTCCAGGAAACAGCGACGAGAACGCAACTGGGATCTCATTTCAAAGTTTATTCCGCGATTTGCAAATATGAATAAACATAATACCGTGATTTATGATCTTTACGTGTCCAAGGATCTTAAACGATCTCGGCGCTCGAGTAGGTAACCGATTAAGACGTAACGAGATACCTGATGTGCCAGTCACCAACGGGCATCCCAGAAAGATACCAGCGTGCTGAATGTCCTCAGCCTCGGCGTAAGCCTTGTCCAAGTTTTGGTCAATCAGACAGACCTCGCTCGCTATGCGCTGAAGTTAACGAAGTAACGATCAGTCTAACTACAGCAATCATACGGCAACTGGCCGTTACGCAGCGTGTATATACTGACCCTCATCAGGATCGCGATGGCACAAGCCATTCCGACCTTCCTTGTACCCACGATCGAGACTTTGACGCAATGCGGATAGGCGTCGCATGGTCCCAGTTGTCTCGTTATTAGAGCATTCTTCGTGGTGGTTGAGGTCTTCTCCTATTAAATACGGATGCTCATAATCTCGAGAGATTAGCGTTTCGCGTCAGAGTATCTCCGATCTCGCGAGTGACCTTCTCAGATCTCACGTCATCGACTTACGTCGTACTCCTGTGCATTTGTACAATCTTTTTCCACTTCTTTCACTTCACATTCCTCGTCATCGTTCATCATCTTGCCTCACCAAACAGCTGCAGCCATACATTTAATGAGAACTTGATCCCGTCTGTCTGCGCGACTTGGTAAACTATGCGTGTGTACTTTGCACCTTGCTCCGGTTCGGGGCGAATTAACGCGTTAGATAGATCGGTCGCGGCACTTCATCATTCTCAATTACCTGGGTCGCGCGGCTTCCTTTCCCTGCGCTATTAGCTCTTGGCGTCTTGGTGGTCGCCACTTCTCGGGAAGAGAGTCTCAGATGAACGTGTGGTGGTCTTACGAGTCGCTGGCTTACGCGGATCCGGATCCACCTACGCAGAAAGGAGACGTCGATTTTTAAAGTGAATCAGATACGTCCGTTATGAGGAAGAGAGAATGTTGCGGAAAGAGAGGGAGCGAGAGAGAGAGAGGGGGGGGAGGGAGGGAGAGAGAGAGAAGGGAGATGAGCCTCGCGAGAAACTCAAGCTGGAAGAATAACGGCGGAACTTATCCGCGCGCCATGCTGTAAATTAGCCGCAGGTAGTCATCATAGAAATGCACTCAGGCCCACGTTCCCTTCCTCCCCCCCCCCGCGCTCCCCATTGCTCCGCGATTCGCCACGAGATGCTCCCGCGCGCGTACCCACACAATCGCGATTGCGCGCGTGAAAGGCGCCCCAAACTTATTAGATAATCGCGGCGAGCGAGCGTCGTCCCCGACGAACGTTCTCGATTCAGAGATACAGAAGCGCGTGTCCGCATCCACGTCGAGATCTGAAATGGATCTTCGAAGAGAAAATCCGTCACGAGAGGAAACGAGCCTTTAATGATGATCGAACGGAACGAAACTCGTTAATGCGCTGGGACTTTTATTATTCGAGCGCGATGCATCGCACCCGTGCGGTTTCATCCGGTGAAAACGGGCGAGCAACGTTTGTTTATCTTTTCATCTTTAATTTGTAACACTCGATAGCTCGGCAATCACGATCGCTGATGGAAATTTACGTGGAGAAAAAGAAGAATTCTGCGGCGGCAGGCCCACGAGGAGAAAAAGAATCATCAGACGTATCATTTATTTTCAGGACGGGAGATTATTAACGTCAACTCGCTATATTATCCCCGAGTAGCCCCGAGTAGCGAGCTTACGGCAAACACGCGCGATGCCATATATTCTTGCCGATATAACGCGTTGAAAGTAATTCCTCGCGTCCTCGCGATATAATGGTCGGGAACGACAATCTTGGCCATCCGAAGGGGGACCCAGCTGAAAGAATAAAACTCTTTTCCATTTACTTTGGTGCCCGTCGATAAATCATGCTGGTTGCATTTAGGAGTAGCAAACGAGGCGTTCCCGGTAGTTCGGCCGCATCGCATGATCCTTTAACGCACACGTTCAAGGATGGATCCTGCCCGCGGAGCGGGAGCGGTCTCGTTTCTCGCGATCCATGCGCCTGTCGAATCGCGCGCTCGCACACCGACACATTCAATTTTGGCGTTAATAATCGCCGGGAAAAATGACGACTTTAAACGCGGCCATACATCAGGGCCGATCGATATTGCGAATACGGCTTAACGACGACGGAGAGATAGCATCGACCGTCCCATCGCAGAGTTATTGAATCGCGTCAAATAATATACGAGCCAATAATGTATGAATAGTCCCGCAATTATGGCCCGGCCGATCGTATCTAAGGACGCATTGTAATTTAGTAATCGTCCGTTCTCACGGAATCGCCGGTCACCAGGCGACCTTCCAGCCGACGCGAAGCTTTTTAGCACCATTACCGTAATCCGCGCGATCGCACGAACGCTGACGAACGCCGAGCGATCGCTCGCTCGCCATCCCTCGCAGCGCGCTTATCTCGCCGGCTTGCCGTAGGATTGTAATAGGATAATACGTTTTGTACCTTTTTAATGACCCCGTGACGCTCGCGGCCATTCATAACGCCAGTTAAAATCGGTATCTACCAATTAAACGATTTCCTAATAACATCCGCGCCGGATCGGCCGGAATGGCGAGGTGAGGAAGTAATTTCGAGTCTGACGCTCGTAGTTAAGCGAGAACGAAGCGTCCCGCTTCCAGATAATTAATTCCCCGCCTTGATTAATCACTCTGCTAATTTTATCGAGCGCGACGTGGGAATTTCCCGCGCGCGGGTGACCGAAAGCTGACCTGTCCACTCTCTCAGGAGGCTCAGCTCGTGGTCCAGCTCGTCCTCCACCGCGCGTAATCGAAATTCGCATCGGCGCCGCAGAGACGTAACCGAACATCGGAAGCACGCGAAAGCGACCCCCAGCACAGGGAATCGCGATAGCGGCCGCGATACCAGGATAACGATGTCTCGCGAGGCAAGACTTAGTTGGACGGTGCAAACGAGCCCTCGCTTTAAGCGCAGACAGTTCGCGGAGGCTGGCGACCGTAACAACCGATCTTCTCCGGGTAGGTACCGGTCCCGGTCAACCGATCCTGACTGGCTGGCTCGCGCATGCCTTCGCTGCACAATGCGCTTGGTGGTATCGCAGCTGATACAAGTATGTTCGCCGTGCAACCGGAATTTTAATTGGCTATTTGTTTGTCCGCTACACTTGGCGGAGCTGCTATTGTCCGCCCTGCTATAAGGGAGCGACCATCATCTCGCCCCTCCGTTTCCTTGCCTTCCTCGCTCCTGCTTCTATGGGCTACCTCCCTTTGCTTCTGTGCTTTTCATCGACGTGGCGCATTAATCTAATTTCCTCGAGAACAGAGAACAGAGGAGCATGCAGAGTCGCTCCTCTAGTGCCTAGATCGCCGGCCTCGATCCGGCAATTGAAATTGCAAGTATATTCCCCAAATATGAGAGCTCGCGAGAGCTCGTGATTAAAGATCGAATCACGATCGCTGGATCAGAATCGAGCTTGTGATTCGGCTTTACATTCGTGTATCTCGATGCGACAACGATATCGATTGCCTATTTTCTTCTCTTGTATTTGCGTTTGCGTGTTATTGGACGCGTATGTGGATCTAGCCAGTGCAGTGCCCCACTTTTCTCGGTAACGCGCTCTGATGAATCACGAAGCCACTCGGTTTAATCAACGCACGTCGTTCCTCTGAAATCATACGGACTGCCCGAAGCGGAACGAGGAGCGGTGCATTTCCTCGATTGTCTCTATGCCTCGAATGAAATCTGAAATCTCTTGATTTCAGCATGAACTCGAAGTCTCGGCCGGTTCAACTCTCAATGAGAGTTATACACGTGGCATGTATATTTTAAAAAGCACATTTAAACACATAGCATGATTACCGCGGTAATCGTGGAATGAAGGTTGCGAATACAAAATCGGCAGCTCAACAAATAACGTTATCGGTCTCCGTTGCATTGATTAATCGCCCGTTATTTACAAGCGGGGCCCCCGAGATTCATTTCCGCCGCGGCGGTAATTACGGGCCGCGGCGAGAGCAAGGGTGTTTTCCTTTTCGGAGTTGTGCGCGCGCGCGCGCCGGTAATCTCGCCAATGATCACGCGCGATATTAAAAAAAATTCGCCGGCCCTCGACTTTCAATCGAACTCAGGGTCGATCTCGGGGGAGCGCAGGAGGATCGTAGGAGGTCGGGAACGTCGCTTCATACATACGCACGTACGTACGTACGTAAGCGCGACCCCCGTGGCTCGCTGAAATATCGCGCGGACGCCGGTTCATTTCGATATTCCTGGCCCCGGGGCCCCGATGAGGCGGACTCCTCTTCGGGATCGGAGCGGAGGAGGCCCGGCAAGGGACCCGCTCGTTTTATTACATCGCATCGGGAAGGGGCGAGGCCGATGCGCAATTGTTTATGCCCGTGTCCCGCCCTATCGGACGCATCGGACACATTCGAACGTACCTACCACGTACAGGCGTACGCAGCGCACGCGCGCGCGCGTATCCTCTCGTCCGTCCGCGCCGCGCTTCTCTCCTCTGTGCTCCATCTCTTTGTTTCTTCGTTCGGGCTAAGATTATTAATGGCCAGACCGAGGCCCGATACCCCCAAGTGTCAGCCCCGTGACAATGACGAAGCTCGCACCTCGAGTCCGCCACCCCCGCCTTCCCCGCTGTTGCACCATCGCCGCCACCTCTTCCTCTTCTTCTCCCATGAGGCGAGCGCGTTATCGCGTCTGACTTCGATCGCGCCGGCATAAAGACGCGGTTTACGATAGGGGATCGCGCACTTTCGTCGATTAGGATTTGCCCTCCGCGCGTCTTTGTCACTGGCTTGAGTAATAGCAGTAATGAACGCTTTAAATGATATCGAGCGCATATCGAGCGAGAAGATTCTAAGGTAATCGCTTCTTCTCACCGGCTATATTGATTTTTCGCAGTCACGCGCGACCTTACGTACAAACACGGGCTTAAATAAGATAATTTCAATCTCGCGGTTCCGCAGGATCACAAAGAAGAATGAAGAACCCGAGACACGAGGATTCCATCTCCGATGGTATCTTGGATGGCAGACCTCTTTCGAGGGAAGAATAAGATATACCTGCCTTGAAATTATGGGGCTGGCAAACGTCCGAAGGGACGAATGCAGAAGAGGAACTAGCGTAAAAATCCACCGCGCAGATGTGCGCAAATGATATCTGCATACGAGCGAGCGTAATGTTTAGAAGGACGTCAATGGTAGCAGGTGCCCCTTATCAGATCGTGAGGCGAACGATTTAAAGACAGATATATATATACCTACATATATATATATATATATATATATATATATATATATATAGACCAGAGGAGTATACAAATAAAACGTTTCACCTCCCCTTCGGAAATGGCGAACTTAATCTCACATCGGGCCTCGAGACCTCCCAGGATTGTGTGTCGAGTGAAAGCAAGCATCGTCGAGAGAAAGACAGAGAGAAAGAGAGAGAGGGAGAGAGAGGACAAGATTGTTCCGATGCACCATGACCTCGCTTAATTAAACGCGAGGTAACGTTGGCTGTACCGCAGAACTGTTCCGAGACGTAAAAGAATCGACTCAATTAAATCCCTTTAAAAAATGCGGGATAAGTTGGGTGATATCGCAACAAATCGCGCGCTTGCACGTCGATTCAAGATCGAGTCACTCGAAAACGAGAAATCGAAACGAGATTACACGAAATTACAGACGCGCAATCGTCATCTTGACATTTGCTCAAGGTGAGAGAGTCGCGATTATCGATGTGAGATACGATTCCTCGGCCGTCTAGCATGCCGAATTAAAATGACGGATCCATTCCGTTCATGGAACGGTGGCGTGGCGATGCAGATAAAGCCTCCAAGTGCCAGGTGTTCCCGTACGTACGATGTCGACGCGTCTCATGCGGCGTAAAAATACCAGCTTAACGGATATCAGTATATTTATTCTCTCGCCTCTGCTCTTCGGGGAAAGCCCGAGACCCGTAATCGCGAGATAAACGCATAAAATCGATGAGATGGGGACTCGAGAGCTCCGCAAAGAGAGAAGCACCATTGCACGGTGATAATTCATACGAGAATGCAGCGTGAAGGGCGGAGAAGGCGGGGAAGGTGGGGCGAGGGGAAAGGGACAAGGTGAGAAAGCAATTGGAAGCGCGGGGCGAGGAGGGGGGATCCACGCGAGAATCAAACGATAAAATCGCGCGACTCCGCGCAACCTGTCGCGCCTCTTCACGGCGTGCAGGATATCGAACGTCCTCCCCGCCGATCTCGGACCCCCGTTTCTCCGTTTTGCATCCCTGTCCCGATAGGGAGCGCGAGAGAGAAAATTAATAGTCGCGCACGGGATCGTAAAGCTTCCCCGTGACGCGGTAATTATGTCGAGCGCATTATGCACCCTCGCGCCTCCGCGCCACGCGTTTCGCCCCGGCGGAGCCGCCGTCTGTTTTACGAGCTCCTGCTTGTAATAACAAAACATCGCTGCCGCGATGACACGTTGAAAAGCACGTCCACGCTCTCGTAAGTCAGCCGATTCATCAGTAGGCGCGGACCTCGTTGACCCACTTCGATCGCGTCTCGTCCCCCTTCTGGCGTCCAGCATCTTTCGGATGCCTCGCGTCGATGTGTCGCGTCGAACCGAGAAAGAAGAACCGCAACAGCAACTGCTTCTCCTTGCGATAACGTGTATGATAGTTCCATCCTGGATTCTTGATTGGTTCAATGTTTAGACGTGACGCCGGTATTCGGATGCAATTAAACTCTGCATCAATGAGGATCGCCTTCTCGCCAGGAGTAACGATACGGAAGAACGGTATCGCGCGGATACGAATCTATGAGCTTCATTGCCGACAAGTGACAAATACGAAGGATCGTCCGCAGCGATGATGTATTAGATAGGAAATTGGAAATTGGGCTTGGCCGTTACAGAGTCGGATGTTAATACTCCACGATGATCAATCGCCCGATGCTGGCCTGCCCGAGGAGCTTAAATCGTGATTAGGATATGGATGTGGCGAGGGTTGTAACGGTGCGTTGTAACTTCCTGGCCACTGTTAGCGGCCACGTTAAATCACCGTGGAAATGTTTCTTCGTGGACGTAGACGAATCGCTCGGGTTATCCGGTAACGAGGCAACGCTGCGCCAATCGTAATGTCCGTATGTTAATGAGTGTAAATGCGAATCTCGTTACGGAGAGTGTCCAGGTTGATACAAACTGTCATACGTCAGGACCGACACGGGCGAATGGGGCGGTTTGCGTCCATGAAGATGTCAACATTGGAATTTGGCGTGTCTGTCCTCGCGTGGACGAGCGTGCACCATGCTTGCGCATGACATCGCGAACGCTTTCCTCGGCTAAGAGGACTCGCGATTATGCGATTATTCATGCAGGCAAAGCGTAGTCTGTCGGCCTGTCTGTCATTCCTGTCCAGGCGGAGCCGGATTGTGTCGATATCCCGTTAGAATTGTTCTCCATCAGCGAGTGGAAGGTCGTGCTGCTATGTTTGCTCTCGCGTACGTATGCGGTTAGTCCAGCCTGTAGTCGATTCCGCGGAACGACTTTTATTCCCGTGCGCGAGAAGCGCGACGTTTCGTTCTGCAATTTGCTCGCATCGTGCTCAACTATTCCTTAAGCCACTTTGCATTTATATGAGCGCACCTCGTCCTCCCTCGGCGGGAGCGCGTTCTGTACAACGGGACGCAAGGGGGAGGACCCCCTGCGCACACACGTTCACCCGGACAGACACGCGGACGGAGGAGGAGAATGAGAGTAAAGGACGAGCGGAAGAGGACACAGCGGGAGTAGAGAACTTGTTGCATATGCTGCAACGCAGCTGTGGAAAGTCCCAAGTTCGTACTGCGAGATAGGAGAGACAGGGAGAGAGAGAGAAAGAGAAAGAGGGAGGAAGGGAGAGAGGGAGTGAGGAAGAAAGAGAGCGCGAGGAAGAAGGGTCAAGGAAACGGAGAATGGCGGCGCACGGACGAGAGACCTCGAGAGAGAACTCGGAGTAGATGAATTATGTTAAACGCCTGTTTAAATACATGTACGCCTAGGGATACACACAGTGTGCGCGCGAGCCAAGAAGGCACCGCGCGCCATTCGTCTTCTCGATTTATATTGAATCGCGTCTCGAAGTGACCGGACAACCGCTCCGGCCGAACCGCGCCACTTTGGTGCTCGCTCATTGTCCTCGATTTCACAACGATAGATATCTGAGTCATCTCGCGCGGACTATCCGATGCTGATACGCGCGGCATCCGTTAGGACGATTCTTCTTCGGGCAGTTCGGGCGGTTCAGGCGGTTCAAATGATCAGAGATCGATTCGACTGTCGCTGTGTAATCAACCGCCTCGTTCGGGGAGATTCCGTTACCTCTGCTTGATCTGAATTTAATTCGCGAACGAGGGAAGCTTTAGCGTGGGAACCCGATGCAGGCCACGCCGCGTAACAACGGCAATGCCGCAACAACGGTAATGCTCAACGAGTTTTACACGCGGTGTATAATATTCCAAAATATATAGTAATCCTACTGCGATGCTCCCACTGCGTGGGTGTCCATGAGCGTTTAAAGGTTACATTCCTAGCTTGGTCTTCGAGAAAATTGCAGAATGTCTGCGCATGGCCTTGGGCACTGGTCATGAACTATGAACCATTCTCGCGACTCTGCTTGCAATCTTGTTGCGCAATCTTCGTTTCGTACTTTGAAATCGTGAGGGTGTAGTAACGCACCGTGTACGTAACGCCTGACCAACCGAATTAGCGATCAATCGTCTCACGTGATCGCGATGTAATTCGTACATCGGTACGAATCGCGGGAAAGCGAATTTTCACGAAGCGGAGCCGATTCCGTGCTCGCTCGAGCGCTCCTCCGCCCCCTCCGTCGTTAGTCGACAGGTCGTAATTCTGACATGGTGTCCTTGCGGCATTTCCGCGCGTGTCGAGAGCCACGTATTTCTTAAGGCGATCCTGAATCCTCCGTGGAACGCGCCTCGTGTCGAATCACTCGGCCGGGAACTGGCTCGCTCGGCAATCGGCTGCATCACAGGCCGGCCGATCATAGCTGATTTACTTTACGACTCGCGCTGAATAGCAACGGTATATAAGATCCGTTCTCATAAGCGCCGACGTGCCTGGCGCACGACGCGCGATACGTGGTCAGGTGTAAACGCGCTCGCGCTCAGCGCGTTCTCTTCGGGCGCGCGAAGAGGAAACTTGAAACGCGATCCCCGAGAGGAACCGGCCTCTCGCCTGTATTCATCGGTTTCGCGCGCAGGTGCATGGCCGCGTGATAATACGGCATTAAACCGGCGCTTCCGTGTGCAAATTGTTGCCCCGCGCGGAAATCCTTAATCTAGTTGCATTATAGAGACACCGTAAAGCGCGGCTCGCCGATGCCCGGCCGCAGGCTTGGCCGCTGCACGCTCTGCACGGGGGGGGGGGGCGCGAGGGGTTACCGAATCGGTTACCTCACTTCCTGAAACGCGGGTTGATAAATCAAGATTAAAATCGTCGGTCCATTCGGCCATGCTTCGGCCATGCTTCGAGCCGGCAACGAATATCGCTGAACGCGATATCGGACCTGTTCTATTAAGCGGATACTCGGATGCTCTTCGGGCTTCATCTAGATACGCACGCGTACATGCACGTACGTGTACAGATGTGGCTGCCGGTAGATAGTAATCAGCAGCAGCCAGCGATGCCGATTCACGCAATCCGTCTTCGACAAATCAGGCGCGGGTTACAACGGTGAGAGGAGGGCCGGGGTCGCGCTGGAGGAAGGATAATAAATAGACCTCGGCGTTCGCGCCGAGCTTCACCGGCGCGCGTATCTAACGGGGTGGCCCATTATCTCGCAGATATCGTTGGCCGGGCAAATAGACGATAAATATTAATTGGAATCGGCGAGATAAAACAGATGGATCCCCTCTCGCCACCGGTGTATTTCAGAGCCGGTCACGCGCCTCGCGGGAGCAACGGAGAGGGGGGGGAGGAGATCGTCGAATCGCGCGGATGAAAGCGAGGAGGGAAGATCCGCGCGCGGATTCGACGGAGACAGAGAGACGGAGAGAAAAGGCCAGGGAGAAAGACCGCAGGAGAGAAGACGGGAGGAAGGGGGAGGGGGAGGGAGAGACGGCAAAGGGAGAAAGAGCAGAGAGAGAGAGAGAGAGAGAGAGAGAGAGAGAGAGAGAGAGAGAGAGAGAGAGAGAGAGCGGCGACGCGGCCCCGGCTGGTGATTTATACAGAATCATATCTCCATCTGAATGTCTTCATTTTTAACGCACGGCCGCGCGCAATGGTCTCTCCACACTCCGGCGGCTTCGTTTCGGCTTCTCATCTTTGCGCCCCTTCACCGACCTCTCGCCGTGCTCCCGTCTCGCTCAGTTTCTCCACCTGCGGATCCTTCCGTCTCGCTCGCTCGCTCGCGGACAAACGACGAAGAGCTCGCGAACGCACTCCGCGGACGCGCCCGATGCGTCCCTCCGATGCTTCCCCGGTGGTCTGTACAGCTTAATTTCTCCATGCGTACGCTTCCTCTCACTCTTTCACCGAAAAGACGCGCACTGGATTCCCGCCTCGCGTCACCCGCCTCGTGCGACCGTGGTTAGGACGCTTGGGACGAGAAAACGCTGAGAATGCCTGAACACGATGGCCACGATGATCTGGTAATTTTGTTAGGAAGCATCGATCGATACGCTCGCGCCGGTCGATTTTGTTCGGCGCGGTTCCGTTGGCGCGTGCATAATCGAAGAAGCCCGCTTTTCGGCGCACGGCGTCGGCTTCAAACTGTTGTAAAAGGAAATTGAGCGCTTCCTGATTGTCGGTTGCGCTTGGACGAGTCTGAGAAGAGCTCGAAGAGCCGATGATGGAGAAATAAATAATAAACCGCGGACAACTCGACATACTTTTCCCTTTTTATCAGTGCGTTCTCCTGTCGGGAAGTGCATTCCTCGTAGACGTGCGAAGGAGAGAGGATGACGGTTTCTTCGATGAAGAAAACGTAACAACCTTGTTGGGGTCCGAGCCGTCTGACCCGTCTTTTAACCGGATCTTAACCGGATGTGAATTAAATATGCGCAACAATAATCTACGAGATAAAGCAACCATGAGGCGAGAATCATCACGCGTTATGTCGGCCGGATACGAGCACCTGTGTTCCTTAATAACGTCGGGCACTTCAAAGAGACCCCGCTTTAATCTCTCTTTCTGTACACGTTCGGGTATCGCGCTTCATAAATAATGCACTAGGGGGAAACTATATTTTCCCGTGATTCGTCGGCTTTCCGTCGAACCTGTCGCGTCTACGCGCGAGGATCCCAGATTCCCAGCTAGGGGAATCTATCGCGGGCGGGCGCGCGCGCGCGCGCGCGCGCGGCTCGTAATTATTCATCGATATCCGCGCGCGAGCGCGCGCAGCATGAGGCACGATTATAATCACGATTATACGAGAGTGCGGAGGCGCGATTGCGACGCGATGTTTCCAGGGGAAATCGCGAGACGCGATATTAGACAGCGAGTCGCGATAACGTAATGGCGCTCGCTTAGGAGGCGATTTGTACACGCCTTGTAAGCGATGATCATTACGAATGGTAATCGTTACGGGAATTCATGGTCGCCCGGGCATGCATAATCCAGCGTCGCCTTTCTCGCGCGCGTTACTCGCCAGCGAACACCAAAGCACTGAGCCTGAGGAGCGGAACGAGAAGCGCGGCCGAAGCAAAACAATCTATTAAACAGCCGCGAGATGACGAGGTCCGCGTCGCGACGATGACGAGGTTGCCCTCAAGCGCTCACGCCTCAAGGTGACACCGGCTACCACGGGCCAAGGGTTCGTGACATCCGCGCGCCTCTCTTTATATCCCCGAGAAGTCATCTGCAACGGGGGGAGGGGGAGGGAGTTGCGCCGTGACGACTTTTTTTCACGCGATGACCGGCGATTCGTCTTCAGGGTTCGCTTCGCGCGACATCGATGCTCCTAACGTCCGCACTTCTCCTCTTCCCCCCTCAGGACTGAACGGATGGGAGTCGGCGTAGGAACGAAATTCGAGGGAAAGATGCCGAAGAGTTCGTGTTACGTGATCGACTCGTTACGCTCGATAAAAGTCCTCGGTGAGGAGCTCGATAAAAGCCCTCGGATTGGCCTGGGACTGCCGGTCAACACGGCTGGCTGGCAGGCGAACGCGAGCGTACAGGGTGCACCTACACCGGACATCTTAGATGTTGAAGGACTGTAAAAGCAGAAACGCAACGCAGCAACCTTCCTGGGAAATCAGCGGCAGGGGTTTTCCTGCAAGGCAAACGCCAACTCCATAAACTATCCGGAACAAAAACAACGAGCATGACGAATCTAGATAGAGAAACACAAAAGATTCCAAAACGCCTCGCAACACCACTGGTAGCGAGACTGAAGTATAAATGGAGTTAAAAAAAGAAAAGAAAAAAAAGTCGATTGGCCTGGCGGACGAAACAACGGGGTAAAGAACGGCGTTGCTGAGGGCAACGAAAATCCGACAGTGTTGAAGACAGCAAATCAATGATCAGTGTTCCAGATGCTAATTAAAACGATGTCGATTGCAGAAACGATTGCATTTACGGCTCAGCAGTTTGCTATCGATGATTGACGCATTGAAGCAAGTCCCCGCTTCGGACTTGCCGCGAGTTGCTCGCTGAGCAGAGCGGGGCGATAAATTGTAGACAGAATCAGCGGAAACACAACATCATCTTTAACTGACAGCGGAGAGCGGAGTGAAAAGCCTGTCGCTCGATATGGATGCGCAATGGCAGGGCAGTCGATAATCGATCCGCATTCTTCATAACGACAAGAACAGGTGCAATTAAACTTTGCACCCGAGGAAGGCGAAGGGAATCCGCTCGAGCCGCATGCGAATAAAGGACCAACCGTCCTGCTCGTCTTCGCTCCGTCCTGCTCCAACCCTTAACTCGCTCGCGTCGTCGCGATATCGCGCGGCTAGCAATAACGCATCCCGGCAATGGCAAGGTGCAAAACCCGAGACCGTTGACGACTGCACGGGGCTGCAGTTTTGCTTTACGATGCGGTTGAGTGACATTTAATGCCGCACGGCGCCCTTTAGCGTCTTTACCGCCCGTGAGTGCTTCGCCCCGAGGGTCGCATTCGAGGGGACCATGGAGTAATTCCCCGTGGATTTTGCCATAAGTCTTTGGCTCGCGCCGTTCCGTCCTTTCCTCGTCGTGATTGTCTCAATGATAATTCCGAGGTAAGTCCAGTCGCGAAATCGCAAGCGTGAAATGTTACTCCGAACATTCCGTTCGCTCCACTTGCTATCATCGACGTTGTCTAGAATTCGATTCCTGTTTCTCGGGAACTTTTACGTCATCAGCTGATGTATCGATGTATCAGCTTTCTCCCGCTCGGTCAGTCATCCGCGTCAAGTGGTAGGCCGCAGGAAATCGTCGTTTACGCGAGGGGCTCTCGGTCGCGGCTCACGCAACAGGTGCGAGCCGGGATTGCGCGCAAGGGCGTCGAATCGCATGATCGAGTCTGGCGAAGCTGCAGCCTCGCGGTGGAATGATCTAGCGCGTGACATGAAATACAGCCGCGCCTCCGCGGGTTATCGCGCGCGCGCTATTACTGGTCGATGGATTTTTGCTGGATGGCGACGGCGCGCTATCGGCGCGCGAGCGATGCTGAAGCGGCCGATGGAGCAACCCCGGGGCGCGATTAACGCGCCAGCGGATGGACGGGGAGAAACGAATCGAGTCGGGGGAACAATAAAGGATCCAGCCTCTGTCCTCCTGGCCTCCTGTGTCCTCCCTCTTCTGGAACCGGCTCGTTCACCGGAAGGGACACCACGCCCGTACGAGCGGACGTTTACGGCGCTGCGAACGATGCAGCGAGCGTCCGACATGGGAACGTTGCGAGCACGGCTGACGTCGCGACTGCTATATTCCCGTGAAATACCGGCGAGTTCCGGTCGCGTTTTATGCCTCGCCGAGATGCGAGTATTGAAAAGGACTGGCCGCCGCGTCGCGAGGCATATTTTCCGGACCTGACACGTCCACCCGTAAAGTTTCCGCGCGCGAGGCCGATACCGGGCGTTTATTAAGAACGATTACGGATTATTTATTCGGCGATTAAGAGCGCGACCGCGCGCGCATGCACGCGGAACACCTCGCTCGAGACGCGAGCGTTGGAATTTGCGAAACGCGGAGGTCTAAGGGCTGCCATCGATGCGCGTCAGTATCATGGGAATGCCTCTTGCTTTTAATCCCGGTTTAATCCTTTGTTTTCTTTTTCTCTCTCTTGTCTTTTTGTTTCTTTCCTCCCCCCTCTCCCCCTCTCCCCCCCTCTCTTTTTCTCTCCTTTTTTTCCTTTTGCTGCAGTTTCCTTAACTCGGGACGGGGCAAGAGAGCCTGACTCATCCCGGGACGGGGCTGTCATAGAAGACTTCCAGAGAAACGCTCGCAGCGGCAGATCGTGAAATCGTTAAGCGCGGTTTACGTAGGATCGCCGGGGATGTCTTGACTGTTACGAGCTAAACGTTCAGCTCGCACGGGAAGTTGTCAAGAGGAGAGGCCGTGGAACTCCACAACGGCTCCGCCGCATCGAAACATCCACTTCCGGACAATTTATACCTAGTCAACTCGATTTCACGGTACGCGCAACCGGTGCGCCTTCCTTTTTCCCATTCGCGCAAGGTGTACGGCCACGAAATGCGTCATGGGGTCTCCTCAGCCAATGAATATATTGACCTACGCGAAAGTCGATCCTCTCTCAGAGCAACGGTCCTCCGGATCCTCCGAGTCCTCTTTCGTCGCTTAAACGGCCGATCCGCGTGTAGTTTGCACTTTCGCGCTCGCCCGAAGCGAATGCCATTCCTCTTGCTCGTCCCGTGCCATAATTGACACGCGGCATCCTCGTTGATACATTTCCTTCCGCGCGGCAAGACAACGATATGTTGGTCGCGCGGCTTGTCTCCGCGATCGATCTCGAAGAGCGTTCCCGAGCGCGGAAGCCCCTTTGTCGGCGCGCACCGCGCGCCAATCGGAATCGATTTTAATTACGACGACATCTACGGCCCCTTAAATTCACCTGTTCTCGCGATACCGCGCGTTCAATCATTCGACGTTTATGAGCGCAGCCCGTTATTCGATTTCATGCCAGTGTCGGCCGCTAATCGCAAACGCTAAAGATTTGTTGCCGTACCTATCTAACGTCCACCTCGTAGGTAACGTACGCCCGAGCGTAATTTCCCTTCGATGCAAGGACAGAGATGGCATCTGGCTGTTTGCGTTGCGAGCAAGCGTTCGATCTCGAAATCCGTATCGCGGGTCCAGCAAATTTCCAGAACACGCGCATTTATAGCGTAGCGTTAAGGATTTCATATGCGTTGTCTTTGCTTTCGGTTTGTTTTCCACGTAAACAGCTTATATCGAAGCTTATCTCGAGTATCACAAAGCCAAGGGCTTAAGTCGCAACCCTTGCCGAAACAAAGAAAGCTCGTTATCGCTCGGAGAAGTTACCGGCGAAAAACTGTATCTTTGGTGTCTTGCGAGAAGCCAGAAGCAACATTTCTTATCGAATTAGAGCTAGTATCCAGATATTGTAACTGTTTAGTTGTTTGACGATTAAAGATTGTTTTGCTTTCTAACGACTCTCATCTTTACTGAACACACACACTCTCTCTCTCTCTCTCTCTCGAACCGGCAATAAATAAATATATAAACTTGCGCGAAACATCGAAGGCGCGTTAACACTTGGTAAAAAAAAAGGTTTCTCACGCAATCTCGTTATCCATCTTTCTTTCGTTACGAGAGATCATCTTTCGGCGGCTCGACAGACAACCGTTTCAGACGCGATCATCTTCACGCGCTGCTCCGCTCATAGCTGGAAAGTTACGTGGACAGTTACGGAACGAGCTACTCGAATCCCTCTCTCTCTCTCTCTTTCTTCCGCTACATACTTTCATGCTGCGGCGCATCCGCGTCGGCGTTTTCCGCAGCGTACATAAGCGGATAACTCAAGCAGACTTGTTTATTTTATCGAAGCCCTTTCGGCGAGCCGCGTTGGGCTCGTTGCCTTCTAGCGCTCGCTGAGTAACGACATTTTCGAGATACGTAGGTATTTTTTAGAGACGAGACCAGTATCGAGACATACCAAGAATATGGGAATGGAGCTGCATCTGAAGCCCAGCCGGGAAATCCATGGAATTCCTCGATCCTGGTCGGCAGGACAGATGCAAAGCGAGACTCGCGATTCGTCTGCGACCGTCTCGGGCATTTAGCGAATCGGGCGAATCGCCAAAATGAGGAAACGTCCGAAGAAATAAAGAGAGAAAAATTAAGTCGCGTACATCGGCGCCAGCTTCTACGTTATCCACGACGGATAACGGAAGAGCGAGATTGCGACGACTTTTGCGTGACATGTTTGCGAGCGATTCCTCATACGAGTCCTTTACCGCATCCTAATGACTGTGAACTACCGACGAGAATTATTCTATAATTTATTCTATAATGATGAAATAACGTTTCGGAGGAACATGAAGAAATCATGTTCGTTTTATGAAGTGATAAAGCTAACGCGCGACTATCCTAAATAATTTTATCGTCAGATATATTCGCCGCGTTTTATTCACGATACGTCTTCTTCATCCGAGCACTTGTAAGACGATGATAAAACAGGATTATACTTTGTTGTTAAATAGCATAATAGCGGTAATATCAATAAAAAGTCATTGACGACGCGCTCCAAGTATCCGATAAAACGTAAACAATGTTTCACTCGAGGTGAGGATTCAGGAAATCCGAGAATTGAGAGGAAATAGTACGATGTGGTAAAGCAGATAAATTAACAGCCGCGCTGGATGGCTGCTCGTTTATATTCCGCGCTATAACGAACAGCCCGAAGGTCTAAATAAACGGTAAATCAGCCATAGTCTCCATTTAATATGGACGATCGGATGTCCGAAGGGCCGACCACCACGCGGAACGAGCAGCCGTTCTGTACAGCTGTGGAAATGGTGTCGGACGAAGAAGTAGAAATCTCCAGGATAAGATAAAATATGGACCCGGATAATCTGGCACGGGCCTCCTCGGATTCCGGCAGTCTTCCAATTCCAATCGCTCGCTTCAGCGAGCCTTCAGCGAGTCTTCAGGCTATCGCTATGGCTCAAAGCGCAGCAACAGCATCACGCGTGGCGATGGATTCGTCAATTGAGCAACCGCGGCAAATTCGGAATTCGTGCAGGAATACGAACGATAGCTCCGATATTGTATAGATCCCGTAATTAGATTTCTACAGCGAGGATACGCGGCATTATCGAGAGTGAGCGATAGTAGGCTATTTCTTTTCATTTCTCTCTCGTGACGTTGATATACTTTCTACGGACGCGGTTGCGTGTGAGAAGAAAAATAGCTTCAACGTAACCGGTCGGCGTAACGCCGCCGTTGTAGGTACATTGATGAATGCGACTGCTCGATCTGATAGCGCTCTCTTCAACCACCACACGAGCGTTGGCTAGTCCAACGGTAGTGCGAGATCGTGCGCACAATGGCAACGAGTATGGCAATGGCACCTGTAAATTCCCGCTTATTAAAACCGTTATTAAGCGACACGCGCGCACGCGCGATTGTACGCAAAGGATGAAGATCAATCTCGAGATCCCGAGTAAAAATCCGCGTTGCTCTATCGGCTGACACTTCCGGCTATCTCTGATCGCCCTCAGCGGCTGGCTCGGGAAGACGCAGGCTACCGCGGAGAGTCGGATTCAGTTACGGCGAGTTACTTTGTAACGTGTAGGTGGTGTCACGAATACCGCCGATACCCGTAATCACGGTGGCGTGGCTCGCCGGCCCGTAATAGCCCTAATGCAAGCAGTGAATAGGCCTCATCGCTTGCGTAATCGCTGCCCGGCCCTGGCTCTTCTCCACCGCGAACAGTTATGCTCCCATAACTCGCTGCTGCCTCTTCTCTATCATCTCGAGTTTCGGTCCTCCTCCCGCCCCCGCACACGTCCGATCCTCAAATCGGCCGCGGCGCTTCCTCCCGATCTCCGCCCCTTGTTCCCCGCGTCCCTGCTTTTCCCATTTCTTCTTCCCTATCCGGACGATGCCCCTCACGCTTTCCCATCCCGCACCTTCGCGGCACTCTCTGCCGCTTGAGAGAGAGAGAGAGAGAGAGAGAGAGAGAGAGAGAGAGATCATGCATTATAGTTAGGTCGATTGTTCGATGGAGCCCGCGGATCGCGCGCGCGCGCGCCATTGTCGGGCCGCGCATTTTTGTTTCTCGTAATGAACTATTGATCGCGAACTGGCGATCCTTTCACGCCGCAGCGCGCCGTTTAGCGCAGGTTGCGGCCGACGTTAAGGCCATCGACAAGCAGCGCAGGGCCCTTCAATGGCAAGAAGGCAATAGCAGGGAGAGCAGAAAGAAAGCGTGCATGAGAGTGGGCGCGCACATTCACGGATCATTACGCGACAGTGACGAATTATAACGACGCGGCCGGTAATGCGTCTCTCCGCTGTAGCAGCGGCCAGCGGTTTTTGCTGTCGAAGAGTAGCCGGGGATCGATAGGAGATCGAGTTGGGAGGAAGAACGACACGCGGGAGGAAGGACGGAGGCGGGAGCGAAAGGAGAAGAAAAAGGAGAGGGAGAGAGGAAGAAGGGGAGAAGAAAGACAGCCGCCACGGTAGTGCATTCTGCCTCGTAAACCTGTTCCTCTTTTCGCCGCCCGGGAAGAGCGCTCTTATTTACGAGGGCTTCGCGTGCCGCCGGATTTCGGATTCACCCGCGGCGTCGCGAGGCGAAAAATCAGATCGGGCGGCCGTTATTTACGGCGGCGATTCCACGTACGCGATCCAAATAATGTGCATCCTCGGCGCTCTCGTTTCGAGCACCCCTCAACAGTCTTACCGTATTACGGAGTCGACCTTGATAATTTGCTGCCAAGGAGCACGATGGGCCGATAAATATCGCTGATGCGGTGTATGCAACGCCCAGCTTATCGCTCGAAAGGACGCACACCTTGCGTGCGATAATTTAATGCTCACGTTCGATCGAGTGCGATAAGCACTACTGTGCTGGAAGGTAAAAGGGCTGATGTCGCGAAATTCGCGACATCCCCCGCTCGTCTGCATTCACCTTGCAGATTGCCTCGACGGACTTGCCATTACTCCCAATAATCATTATTTTGGGAGGCGGCATTCGCGATATGCGAGATCGGCAACGTTATCGGCAACTCGCCGCCGATTCCATCGAACGCGCTGCTTCCCTCTAGCTTCCAGCCGACTTTGCTCTCTTTGCTCTTCTAGGCTGATCCACTCGATGCAAGGTAACCGCGACGCTGCGTGATCGATCGCGGTCGGGGTCGCGGACGGTCATAAATTATCTTTGCTAACTCGCTATTCGGCCCCGAGATTCCCACGTCGTAATGAAACGCAACGAAACACCCCCCGCACCGATCTTCCACGTTCTATTCTCTCTCTCTCTCTCTCTCTCTCTCTCTCTCTCTCTCTCTCTCTCTCTCTCTCTCTCTCTCTTCTCCGCCCCCATTCTCTTCATTAGAACGTTTCGCTTTTCCTAGGCTTCCTCGGCCCGTGCTGCTAGCACGGCGATGCCCTTCTAGCTTTACACTCCGGCAGCGGTTGCTGAAACGAGCGATAATATATTACCCGCTGATCCGATCGTTCCTGTCATTCGCACCGGACGGCTCTGGGATTAATTAGCCTGGCCGATACCTCTTCGAGATCTCGTTCGGACGACTTCTCCATCGCTCGCTACTTTCTTCTTCTTGTACGACCCGCCCCGCTGTCACTCCCATCTCTCGCCACCCCTTCCTCTTTTTCTTTCTCTCAGCCTCGGCGCTCCCGCGTTTCCCTCTCCTCCTCTTGCCGCTTCTTCTCGCTTCTCCGATACTCCCGCCGTGCTTTCTTCCGTGCGAGCTACTCCGACCTCGAAACATATCGGACGTATCGAAACGTCGGCGCGATGGAACGCGCGTGCCTGATCGTCGTTTAGATCCGCCGGCCAGCCGGCAACGACGAGTCGCCGACATGATTCCGCCATTTCTGTGCCGATGACAAAGGGAAAACCGAGACTCAGACCGTAGCTTGGTCTATTTGCGATCGTGCCGGCGTGATTTGCGACCGGCCGGCACCGCGAACGGGGGTGTATCGGAGAATCTAGCGAATGATGCGCCCCAGCGATTGCCCGACGTATATATATATATATATATATATATATATATATAGCACTGCGAGGTCCTCGCAAAGCATCGATATTCGCTTCTTCTTCGATCTCTCGGCATTCCGATTCAATCTCACGAGATGAATTTCGCGAAGCGAAAGCGCACGGTCGCCGACGTCTCTCGCGGATCGTCACGATTCAGGGAATTCGAGAAATCGTGCCTATCCGATGCAGCGTACATTGCACGATCGTCTTACGATCCGGTAATACGTGCTCATTATTCTTATAAAAGCTCCGCAGGAGCTCGTTTCGCATAGTTATGATATATTTTCTCTTCAGAAGTATGCTTCGATAGAAGGAATGTAAATCTACGCCTTGAAGATCAAGGGCCATCGATGATACCTAAGCTTCCTCCAAGATGGAGGATTTATCTCGCGTTCGTCTTCAGCATTCTCGCTTCGGCATGCTTCCCGATCGACCATCGGCTCTCACGCCGTCTCTGAATAATCGCGATTCCGCTCGTCGCGCGTTCGCTTCGCAATTGGTAGAGATCTCGCATAACGACGGCGACCCGCGCCATCCCTTTGGCTGGATTCGAAAAGGGCGCCGGCTCAAGTTACCGGCTCCCGAGCCGTTAATTCGTCTCGATCGAGTGCCTAGATAAATCGAAGCGCATCCGAAGACGCGCTCGAGCGTGGAGAGAAGTTGGCCCGAGATCGACCTCTTCCTCGCGCCCCTGGACCTCTTCGTCTCTTCGCATCTAGCCACACTCCTTGTCCGAGCCGTGCGGATGGCGGTGTCGGCTAATGTCCAGTAAATATCAATTATTTTAGAATAATTAGACGCCGAGAACAACACCTTTCGATGCGGAGGAGCGACCCTGCGATCCGTTCGTGAAACGCGAGGTCGATCGTCGAATCTTGCCTTGATCAAAAATTGCATACGCGGGGTCCAACCGAGCGAAAGCCAGCGGTATTTCCACACTCGATCGATCCACTCGTTTCGTCGACCAGGACGAATAAGATGATATCGTAGAATATTTCTATCCTGATGGAATTATTAAATATGATGAGTCTTCGACGCCTCAGATTGATGGGATAAGTAAAAAAGACTTTTATTCTCCTTTAGATACAAAGATATCTCGATAGATTAGCTAACTCTACAGCTTCGCCGTTTGCAACTCTATGACTACACGACTGCTCGCACTCTGTTACTTTTCTGCTCTCTCATCCTCTACTCTCACACTGCTATCGCTGCTACTCTCTATCGGTGACTCTTGCTCTCTCCCGCATTCTCTGCCGCTGTCCTTTTTATACCCAAAAGTAGTGCTACATCTCAGAGTTGTCGGCCAATCGCTACATATTATTATTCGATCTGGACGAATCGTCCCGCAAGTGTCAACGGTTTCTTTCMCGGTTGTCCTTTGTTCTGGACGCGCCGCCATGCCGATAATCCCTTTCTTCTATACTACAATACTTGCATAAGTTTTCACTTTTATCGCCAGATGATCGAGCAGTCGCCCGTCCAGCTGGCAGAATTTCCGTAACGATAACTGATGAGCTTTCCCTCGATCTTTTAATTGCCGAGAGATGCAAAGGATGCACTTTTCTACCCTCGCGGTAGAAAAGTATTCACAGCATCTCATACGCGGTCCAATTCGTTGGCCGGATTCGTGAATTGGAATTTTAGCCGAGAATCGATTCGAGAATCGGCGTGATATTCTTCTCTCGCTTTTTTCCGCCCTCTCTCTTCCATTCGCTTCCTCTCCCGGTGGCTGCAATGCGCATTCACGTAAAATAAGACTCGACGAGGTCGTAAAGCGCCTCTCCCGCCGTAAGTTACGTCCAGTACGCACGCATAAAGCCATTATACACCTTATACCGTCCTGTAATACGCCATAAAATCCCGCGTTATATATCTAGGTGCGATATCATCTAGGTTAGAAGCACCCGTAAAGCGCGTACAGTTAAGTCTCTCTCTCTCTCTCTCTTTCCTTCCTCTCTCCCTGCGTCCTCATCGTGACGGTTAGCAGCGTTGTGATGGTGGTAGTAACAGTGGAATGACCTTCGCGCGGGGCACGTCGTAGAAGTACGTTCTTACCACCGCTGTCTCTTTCAACTCGATCAGTCTGGCCATTATTTTCACCCTGATGATCCGCTGTCGCGGACGGCACGACGCGTTGCGTGCCTCAACCACCACAGAGGACGAGAATCAAACCTTGAGATCTTTGGTTGCGAATAATTCGATGCAGCAAGAAACTGGAAATTCTTCTCAGGAGAGCAAAGCCTGGAGATTTGTCAATACTCGCGATTTTTTTTCTTCTCTCTTTCTTTTTTTCTTTTTTTTTTTCTTTACTTTTTTCATCGCTTCATGGTTTATGTAAACAGAGCGAACGACGCTGGAGTGACTCATGCGTATTCGTTCACCTGGCATAAATTACGCATGAAAAATGGTAGAGAGTTGAAAGGGAGAGTCCCCCTCCCTGTTTAACTCCCGTATTTTTCGTTCGGAAAAGCGGAACTTTTCTCGCATGGATTCGGTTACTTTCTGGACGCGCACGCTGCTGGACAGCTGCTTCCGAATGATATGGCATACGTATCAGCGTCTCTCTGTCATGACGAGGCACGAGAGAGCGCGGGAGGTGTAACGTTACAGAAGTCCGGTGTCGCCGAGTTTATGGGATACGGAAGCCACGTAGCTACTGAAACCTCTCCGCGTATTTTCGTCATCGCGTACGATAGCGCGATAGCGTTCGTTCGCATCGAAAACCGGTCGGGCGGATTAAAACTTTTGTCCAAAGCGCGTTCCGTAGGTTTATTCTTCCGTCAATAAATCGAAAAGGATCGTATCGGGTCTCCCTTGAGCAACCTCGCTCTTGGAATCTATCGCGAATGACAAATCGATAAGAAACGATACTGAATCAATCGCTCGTATCAATTCCATGCAACTCCGCGTGCATTGCAACCTTATCGTTAATCTCCGTTGAGAGTATCGCGATTACGTCGCGAGGAATACTCGCATCTCAAAACGTTTTCTCCTCCTTCTTCATGATTTTCTTGCATGATCATGTTCATTTTAGCTCCCGCTCTCCTGTAATGCTGATATCCTTTCGCGGACTTTCGCAGCAACGTTTCGGACGCTGTTAACGCGCCTTTGATGATTTCGCATAACACCGTTTAAATATTTATTTATTGCCGGTTCGAGAGAGAGAGAGAGAGAGAGAGAGAGCGTATGTTGAGTAAAGATGAGAGTCGTAGAAGACAAAATAACCTCCTAATCGTCAAACAAGTTAACAGTTACAATATTTGGATACTCGCTCTTAGGTAACAAATGTGCGACCGTTGCTTCTGACTTCTCGCAGGATACTGAAGACACTGATCCTTTGTCGTTCGTTGAAAGTCGCGAACAATAATCTTTCTTTCGGCAACGGTTGCGACTTAATCCCTCGGCTTTGTGACTCATACTCGAGATAAGCCTTGATACAGGTTGTCTACGTCGAAAACTTTCCAAAAACCAAAGATGACTCACAAAAAACCTTAACAGACGCCGTCCAGGTAGCCTGGGAACGTTCGGTTTTCCATCTTGTGCGATTTTTGCAAACCGATTGTCATCCGTCCACATATTCACTCTCTATTCGCTCTCTTCATGCTCGTCTCTACGCGACTCCTAGTCCGATTATCTCTCCAACGGTCGAGTTTTGGGCAAGGTCGATGTACTGTGCGCGCGCGTTCTCGCGTAATGAAGCGAAGCGTACGATTACATCGTACAACGTGACTCGATGAGCCTCCCACTGCGTCCAGGTATCACCAGGGACCACCGCGTCTCGGCAGTGTTTACACGCGCATCGCCACGCGCGGATCCCGGGCTTTGAATAGGGGTGGATGTCCGACCGCCAACGAGTCGAGGATACGTATCCCCCGCTCGTGTACGCGCGTCTGTTTCTGGGAGATGTACAATAATCACTCGTCGGTGCTGCGGACCACCGTGAGTCGCCATGTTACACTGTGTGTACATCCTAGATGAGCCTGCAGGCGATGCGAAGCTTATCAGAGATGTGTGCTGTCAACTGTCCGGCTATGAGCGAGTGCTCTGTTAATTTATGGGATTATTGCGGTTCAATCCCGTGTGATTTCCCGAGATACGTTGCTCCATTAGATGGACCGGATGCACATACACCTGTGCGCTATCCGGATTCTATTGTACATTCGATCGTCTCTCTCCCTCTCTCTCTCTCTCTCTCTCTCTCTCTCTCTCTCTCTCTCTCTCTCTCTCTCTTTCTAATGCGCTTCGAGTTGAATGAACGAGGAATCGCGTGTGACGTTTGAAGTCTCCTAATCGTGTGAGCTTACGGATTAGATTTCTACCGCTTGGTTCCATCAACATTGGCTATCATACGCGCGATATTCCTGTTGAACGAGCCTGCCTTGCATTCTCGCTGCATCGTTGATGCTTCGCGCTGGTGGGAGCGTCGTGTTGTGAATAATAATTGTAAGTAAATCATTAATTTTATGATGAAATATTAAATTAATTATTATGGTTTATATATTTAAATTAATTAATTTGTAACGATTATGATATTAAACTAGGATTAGATACCCTGTTATAATAATTGAGGATTTATTTTAAATTAATAAATTTTAAAATTTAAAGTTAGAAAATTTGGCGGTATCTTATARATTAGAGGGGCTTGTTTATTAATTGATGGTCCACGATTAGATTTACCTAAATGATTAAATCGTGTTTAATTTGTGCAACAATGCCACGGCGTCGTACGCCGCGCGCGCAATCAGAGGTTTGTAAATCCGCGAACGAAGATCCGAGTAATCACGGATGACAGTTGTCCGTCAAGTACTCATTAACAGGCGCGCGCGCGCGCGCGCCACGAAAATGCGCAATTATCATTTCCACAGATATTACGATCCCGTTTGGAGTTGCAAGATGCGCGATGCCGCGCCAGTGATTTATACGTTTTCAATATTATTGCGGGCCGCTAATGTACGAGGACGGTGACCCGTTAGCGCGACTTATAATAACTCGTTAGGGCAGGCTTTGCGCGCGCGCTCGTGCGCATTGAAAAGTGATGCGGCCGCAACGGCGCCGATAACTTTCTCATGATTCAGCGCGCATGTACGCAACAGTGCGCACATGCATTAGCATAAGCATGAAGCATAAGTATCGGCGGCGGCATTACACCTCGCGATTTACGCTTTGTACGCCCAACACTCGTGGCTAACAATGAGAGGAGCGACGAAAGAATCTTTCCTTACGAAAGGGCAATCGCGTCTTGTCTTCGTCTCGGTTGCATTGTGCCGCCAGAATCAACGGACTTATGCGTACAAGACTCTCGAAAAGCGATGCGTTCCATATCGATGCTGACGCATGCTCGCGGATTCAGTGATGGCTATCTCTTCGTTGCCCAAGCTTGCTCGATATTGCGACACCCCGACACCACGTGGCGCCTCGCACCCTCGAGGCTGCGGAGGGCAGATCAGAGACAGAGTCGCGTGGTTGATCGCCGACAAGCGGGCAGCCTACAGTTACATCGCGAATAGTACACGACGCCGCGGCGTGTAGCGATCGCTCACGGCGAGCCGCGAGAGACCACCCTGCGGAATTTCTCCGCGTCGATGCGTCGCGCGACGTTCCGCGCGCGCGGATAAATTGCCCGATCTATCATACGGCGAGGTTGCGCGGTTAATCCAATTTGTATGCGACACGATAGCCCAGCGGGACGCCGCGTCCATCGACGTGACGCTCGTGTCACCGTTGACGAATGGGGAATCGTGACACCGACTGGTAGCTCGCAAATACACGTTGGCCGATCGTAGATCTCTCTTCGGGGCTTCGCCGCGAAGCGGAGCTTCGGAAGTGCAGCGCGATCGCGTTGCATCGGATGCGATGATTCGGGAGAAATTTAGGGAGAAATTGAACAGAAGCGGGAATTTTTTTAAGTCGTTGTTTAAAATCGCGCAAGAGGAGGAAGGATCGTCGGAGAATCAATTCGTGTAATGACGATGCACCATGACGATCCAGTAAGAAGGGTTTCGCGCGTAGCATCGTGGAGTTATCGTCGCGAGATGCTCCAGGTACTCCAACGTCGGACGCGTGTTTGCATAGAGCGGCAAGGCTCGTCGGCTACCCGAAGAATAGCGGTAGCGTAGAAGAATCGATTTACTTATGTTTACCCATGGTGCGCCGATACGTTCATTAAGGGCTTCCGACGAGCTCGAGTCATTAATATTCATTTGAAGAGGCTTTCTAGGCTACAGCTGACGACTCGACCGACGAAGACCGTTCGATGATCTCTCCGCGCGGGTCGTTACGAGCCGAGATGCTGCTGAAGCTCGATTCATCAATATCAAATCGCGCTGATCTTCGTCAACGTATCCGATAAATTTCCGGACCGGCCAACTTGAGCCAAAGTTGCGAGATTTCGGCTGGCGAGAAATCATTATCGTGATTTCAGAATCGCCAGCCGAACGCGGGACGTTCGTGTTGGTCGTGTCGGCGTGAATCCAGGATACATATATAACTCGGCAAGACGCAGCACAATAAAGCCACCGCGCGCCGCGAGCATCGCGGAACAGGGGAGCCTTGTACGGTAAACGATGGTGTGGCAGCCAAGTACTTTGCCTCGCCAAACCCCCCATAGAGAAAGAGGGAAAGGAGGATCGAAAGCCAAAGGACGAGGGGAGGACAGAAATCGAGGAAGAGAGAGGAGGACAGCACTGCGCAACGAACAAAGCACGATCGAAGCTGGCTGAACGTGAAAGGCCCGAGTCATCCTCGACTTAATAGCTAATTATTAATTAATTAAGAGAGCCGACGCTCCGATTCCGCCGCGTCGCTGACGGTCCACGCATTCCTTTCGTAAAAAAATTTGCATCTCACATCGCATTATCGAGTTGTTATAAGGCGGGACACGCGCAACAATACATCGTGGCCGCCCGTGTGCCGTAATGAGTTTTTCGATGCATCCTACGCAATAAAGGAAGATAGATGGTGCGCTCTGCGATCGCGGGACCTTGACCGCGGGGACTTGATCGCCGAGCGATGGGATTGTTAAATTGATTCTTTGAATGAACGTTAAAGCCACGGACGCAATGCCGGCGCGAAACGAGCGAAGCGGATATTACGCGAGTATCTTTACACAATCGCGCGCGATTGCTCCAGATTACGACACGATGTGTTCACGATGTCCATATCCGAACCAGGATTCGTCATAGATCTCTCTCTCTCTCTCTCTCTCTCTCTCTCTCTCTCTCTCTCTCTCTCTCTCTCTCT